>JAPYZM010002529.1:0-21560 GCA_030522845.1 Psyttalia concolor
ATTGCACACTTCACCACTCATCCACATGCAACACACTACACACACACAATCCTAACTAAGGCAACAATCGAACGGGGGGTTATGTTTGTCTGGCTGATGGAGACTGGAAAGCAAAGGGATATTAGGGCTGAAGGCCCTGGACGCAGCGTGGCCGTTAGCCGCGTGCTGACACGAGATCGGGTATGATTTCGTGCCGATAGTGGTTTGATCGACTTGGATCGAGTTTGATGATTTTGGGCTATGCCCTGGGCGCAGCATGACCGTTAGTCACGTGCTGACACGAAATCGCGCGGGATTTCGTGTCGATAGTTTTTAAGGTGGATTTATGAATCCTTTTGGGAATTTAACCACTAGCACACCATTGAGACTAGTATCATGGACACGGATACTTTTAGGGGGGTTTTTGCGAGGATAACAATGATAAAACACTGAGTTTCACTCGCGCACTGCACAACTCTGATGCGTCGTTGCTTTGACACCGAAGCCGAATTTATAATAATAGCCTCGAAGCCGACGCTAATGCATGTCGCGCGCGTGCATAGCCGTCAAAGCCTCGAAGCGGGTGCTAATGCACGCAAGGGGCATGCGCCGCAGTGCTACCAACGTCCAGACTTTGTGTGCCGATGCGGCGCCAAAGTTTGAATATGTGTTACGCCGTAACATCGCTGGAATCCTCACTGGCCAGTTCCTCACGCAAAAAGGTGGAAACAGTACTGTTGAGAGATCGCAAATCAGCGAATTGTTTCCCTTGGTATTATGGGTGCAAATAATTTGCTGCTAAGGCAATCGGTTGCAGAATCTTATTCATTCGATTTTTTAGGGTCTGATCGATTGAATCACTTTCAGTTGGAATAGTAAGGGTTAGCCATAAATCAGTTCCTTCTGCAAGACGGGTTCCAGTCCTTTCACACTTATTCACTAACTCACAAACAGAATCGAAGAGTGTGATAAAATCTTGTAATCATCCTTCAAGAGTGGCTTCATTCAATAGTTTCAAATTCTCCACTTTCAGGGTGAGAATCTCTTCCTCCACTAGTCGTCTCATGATTTGATGGTTTTTCAGACAGCATCAGAATATGTCGCGGTACGTACACCATCTCGTCTCACAAGCGAGCATGATCCTCATCCCACCACGTTTTTTTCAGTTCTCTCGCCCCTCGAGAACTTTTGATTTCCCTCAATAACTCGTTGATGTTCTCAACAAGTCTAGGATCCATGAGAAATTTCAATAGTAAGTTACCCCTGAGAAAAAACAGGTGGTAGGCTTAACACTCACCAGCTTACCCATTCGCATCGTTGCTGACGCGTTGTCTGAAACTACTCCATAAATATTCAACTTGAACCTATCTGTAGCCCTGGCCAGAGCTTCACCAATAACATTGGCTAATTCGTTAACAGTTTCCCTGAGTTCTGTGAAGTCTCATGAATTTAAAAAAATACTCTTCTTATCCTTAGTATAAATAGTGCAAACAACGTTCTTGGTGTTAGCTGACGAATTTTTCCACCCATCTATCAATAACACACCATTTGTTTCCTCAGTATATTCGGATTGTCCAAGCGTTTTGTGATGAATTTGATCGAATAACTCGGTCGAGAGTTTCTTCCTCAATGGAATTTGATACGAAGAGTTGATTACGGTCGACGAATTTCTTGAAAAACTTCGATTCCAACACACTGAAAGGTATATTACAGCCAAAAAAAATTCATCTAAAGCCTCATCAATTCCTGAAGTGATTGTACGCTAGAAAAATGACATTATCCATTTATATTTTTATAATCAAACAAGTATCTAATTAACTCAAATGTACGTTCGACACTTATTTTAGGCGTGGATTTTTTTCTCAGAGTTTTTCATATTCGAGCGTAGATTAAGGGCCGGGTGTAATAATTTATCACCTCCAAATCTCCGTCACTCATTACACGTGAAATACTGATCAAATCATGAGCAGACATCCTTTCCGACTTGAAGAAATCATGTGCGGAGGTCGGAAATTAGGTCTGCTTATGATTCAATAATTATTTTTCTTGTAATTAGTCACGGGGATTTCGAGGTGACCGACTATTACACCGGGGCCTTAAAGTTGGAAAAGTTTCAAATTGACACTCCACGATACAAAACTCATACGATATCAACTCTATTTATCAATTCACCTATTGAATAATGCAGTTTGTACAATTAACACATCCTATATTAATTATTGACAACCCGCCAACTGACTTCAGACACTTGAATATAGGTTAGATATTTTACCCGATTTTGGCTCGGATGCCCATCCCTGCTCTTGGCAAAGAGGTTGCGGAGTTGTCTAAGCTAGCTCCCTTCACTCAGGTTACTGCGCACATCTATCAGATGGGAATAGTGCAGTATAGATAGAGATGTCTTTGGAGCGCTGCGTCGACCGCAACGTACTTCTCTCTCCTGCGGTCTGTTTCGTTCCGTCTTTCTGAATTAGTAATCAGTCTGACCGATTTGACAGGATATGTCCGCGAATAATGATATATTTTTTGGAGTTTTGTACAATTTTTTTGTTTTTGTTTTTTTTTTTTTTGAAAACTGAAGCAATTGTGGGATGCAAAAGTCGTATTTAACTGAAAACTATTAAAAATAACTATTTTTACTAAAAAATCTGTGGTTCAATCAAGTAAATCCATTTGATTTTTCTCAATTTACGTATGCTGATAGGTAACGCTTTATTCCGAACATCGCAAAATTAACTCAATCGTTAATATATTTCTTATCATTTAGAATGTCGTCAAAAATTCATAACTCGAATATATGCTACTTGACAAATGACAACGTTTTCATTAAAACTAAATTTTTCTACCTGCAGCGGTTTTAAAACAAACAAATATTCAACAATTGACCTATCGCAGATTTGTTTGTTCACAGAAAATAGTGAAAAATATTATAGGATTTTACCGATCTACTATTACATAGAGACCGAGTATATGGAGCTGCTTGCAGCAGCTAATTCGATATAAATGGCATAGGACAGTGATCTATTCGATGTTTTATTTAATTTAGATTATCAACATTGGAGAGGGGAAATAAGTAGTCAAAAATTGATTTAGCTATCCTTATTCAACCGCCTGCCTAATCGTCATGCCTCTTTCCATCATCAGATTGCTGTAAGAGGAACTGAAAGTGCATACACCAGTGCTGGCGTAACACTCTTAATCAAATACTACATCAGTCATAAATCTTCATTAAATAAAAATGTAATTGATACCATTCTTATTATTCATAGATATCGACTTATACTTCTATATTATTATTGTTTCAGGTGACCCATAAAGTAACGGCACAAGTGATGGTCCTCAAGATGAATCAATTACCAGCAAACAGGCCAAACATGCTTAAAGAAGTACAATTAATGAATAAACTTAGTCATCCTAACATACTTAGGTAAATTACTTTTATTCAATTTTAAACTTGGAATTATAAGTTTATACTGATTTGTTAATTTATTTTTTAATTGGTAGGCATATCAATTTGAAAAATATACTGTATGGATCACAAGGCAAATTGCCATTCTTGCACAAAACAATTGACGTCTTGTTATTAGAGCAATTTCTATGTCGGAACTATCTGACCATTAATTTTTAATCTTGATTGAACATCGATTTGTGTCAGGATTGGCATAGAAAAAACATATGATGTTTTCAAATTTTGCGCATAAAAATGGTTCCTCGTAATTGATCATTTTACTATATATATCATGTACTAAATTATTTATTTTTCGCGACTTCTACGACTTCGACGAGTGGTACAGTCATCTTAATCCATTTTTTAAAGTAAAGACATTTGAGGTTGCCTATTGTAATCAGATGATTGGTTTTTGTTAGGAACAAAAACCAGTCTGCATCGCTACTTCCTTTGGTGAAAATAGAGCTGTCCCCGAAGTTGTGAATTTAGAGACATTTTTCAGACTTCTCAGTTATAAGCGATTCTCGCTCCATATTCGAATTAAAAACTTGACGACAATACAAAAGTGGAAAATCCTCATGTAATTTACTCATTCGTGACTATCGAAATACGCGATACCGTATCGGGCAAGTCAATTTTCGACATCTCCGAAAACTAGACCGAGAGCTACCGCGTATATACACGACACAACTACCTCCTCCCTTCCTTCCGAACAAAAATAACCGTATGACGTGCAAATGTGCAAGATTACCGAGAAATACCTTAGTTCTATCACATAAATCGCATATACACTTCCTCTTCTGGAATTATCATTTTTTTCATTCATACTCAGAAGGATAGGTTCATAGCACCAGTTCCTTCTTCGTACTTTCATAATTGAGATTATTTTCTATCATTTTCTTATTTTAAAGTTATCCTTCTTCCATAGCGTTATTATAAGGTTATAAATATCGTGTGTGTCCTATTCTACTTACGTTGAGTGGGAAGTTTCAAAAAGTTTGAGGTATATCCGTAATTTTATAATCGAATTTGATGTAGAAATTTATTGAGAAAAAATTGGGCCACTTGTTTTTGTGACTGATTGCAATATCCCAGTTTTTTTAACTATGAAACTATCAGAATGAACATTAACATTTTTTTATTACCGCGAAAAGTGAGTAAAATCTACTAAAAAAAATAATTTGCGACTTTTTGTGTAAAAGTGGGCCAAGTCAATTTTCTTGTCGTTGTTTTGCAATACACTGTTTCCATAAAAAAATTGAAAAAAAGCTGCCACTTATGGGGTGAGCTGAATGCTCACCACTACAACTAAGAATGTGCTAGGATCGACGATGTTCATCTTCCAATTTGTAACGAGATTTCTGTCATTACGGGTAACCGTGTACCCTATGATACCGACTACGAGAGTCGGCGCGCAATAGAGGAGTATACGCCGAGAAAACGGCGCAGACAGTACTATCTACCGTCAACTGGGGAAGACGATTCGACCACCAGAGGTCGGCGAGAGGCTGAGTGACGGTGAGTACGCCAAAAAGGATCACGCCCTGAGGCGTGGCTTTGGGCTAAGCCGCGTGTCAGGACGTGATTGGCAGGCCGTTATCTCCGCTGTCACCAGATCTGGAAATTAGCCCAGCTGCGCAAGGGAGAAAAAGGGCCAACGGTCAGTCATTCCAACTGGGCATTTCCAGAGGCGTCAATGACTTAGCCCGGGAATCAACAGCTAGGTAAAAGGACTAGCGCCCCTCGATTGCCGTCAAGTCGATTGGCGCTGGTGGGGTAACGGATGACCCACTGGCGCTGAGAGATTTAGACTAGGGGTTAAGATCCCAGGAGATTTCAGGCAGTCGGAGACGGGTTCTTCAAGCGAGCAGACCAGCTCGTAAGATTCTCCTCCAAGAAAGAGTGGCGACCGATCCTTCTTAGGGAGAGTTCGCTGGTAGGACTAGAGCTGGACAGCGAGAGAGTGGGGCGCTCGGCGCCCCGCCACGTAGTGGATGGCTTTGGGGAGAGGCGAGCTTCGCGTTTCCCCGGAGAAGAAGCCCATTTGGGAATTAAATCCCAGGATGACGTGGTCGGCTAGCTTGAAGATAATCGAGATCGTTGAAGGCTAGGGCCATGGCAACCCCTAGAGTAGTAGTCGGGGGTGGACTCGCTATGAGATGGCCGTTACCGACATCTCAGGGTTGAGCTGGCATGGACCGAGGTGGTTGAGGCGAGGCCTCCAGATACCTAGGTGGCATGTGCCCCCTGAATCTCGGCACCCTGCGGGGTGGGAAGGATTCGCAGGCTATTCGAGGGGTGAGACGCCCAAGGAGGGCCCATGCCGCTCCGCGCTAGAATGGAAATTGTGATTTCCAGGGTCAGAAACCTCTCACAGATCGGTAACTCGGCGGCTAGACTGGTGAACCTCGCCTACTCTACCACACCCACTGGGGCTGGCCCGGAGGATGAGCCATTGACCTAGAAGCCGGTTTTACCGTTGGGTTTCCGGCAAAAACCCAGCTGGCGCCCAACTCACCTAGTGTTAGGGAATGGAGCCAGTGAGAGTAATTTCCCCGCGGGGCAATACCCCGTGAGGAAATATCTTACAAATTTCGTTCATCTTCTTAGGCGTTCATCCCTTCCCTCGACTAGCGGGCACCTACAAAAGATTGCTCGGTGATCAGTACCTATCCACCCACGAGACATTCATCATCTTCAAAAATAGTTTCTTCTAGCGAGATTACTGGTTGCACCTTCTGCTTCATCTTTCTCATCTTGACCTAGTCCCAGTTCGAAGACGCTGCAGCTAAATCATCCTTCTTGCTCTGGGCCTCAGCTATCTTCACCTCATCTTTTCTTTCCTGAGATCCCTGGTGTCCGTCGGTGGTGATTTTCGGGACTTCCTCTTCACTCTGGAAGTCTTGGTGTCGTTTGAGAGAACAATGCTCTCACCCTCCACCCCTGCGTCCACCAAGGTCCCAGTCTCTTCAGGGCGCTTCCTCGTTCACCGTAGGAGCAACGATGCTGGTGTGAGCAGCACTGACCTGGCCTGCCTTGCTTGTTCTAGTTGCCTCAGTCATTTATCTGAGATGCTAATAGAGTTCCCCAACTCTCGAGCTTGAGTGTTGGCGAATGAGGGATACTCCTCTTCTCCTTCATATAGCCTACAAGATCAGCAATCAGCGGTTCTTACCTATCGCACATCTTGTGTGAGAGTTGCCCTACTTTACATCTTCTTTTTATTTGATATTGTTCATTTCCATCTTGTTCCCTTGAGTACCGAGGGAGTTAATACAGGCTGGCCCACTACGGGTCGCTCTAATTTTCAGGGTGGATGAGGGACGAAATCTGGAACTGAAAGTTCTGCCATTTTGCTGTCCGACGCACCCCACATAGTTATTCCGCTTTTAAATTAACCAATCATAGCGTTGCTCCGCCCCTTCAGCCAGTGGTTCTCCGCTCAATTGTTTTTGTATTGAAAAATATAGTATTTAGCGACCTTTTTTGTTCTTGGAATGAAACTAAGGGAAGACTCGCGGATGGTGGGTGTTCGGTTCCACGGGTAGGTTTGCGAACTGTTCCGCGGTGCCCCGCCGGTTCCAGGCCGGTTCCAGGCCGGTTCCAGATACTTTTTTGAGTATATGAACGGTTCTGGGTACACAATACGTTCTGGAAACCGTTCTCGGAGAGGATGAAGGTTTCAGATGAAAATTCTGGTTCCGGAACTGTTCCACGAGGAAATGCTGGTTCCCGGACTGTTCCCAGGACTGCTTCGAGTTCAGGGACGTTCTGGGTGCACAGTCGGTTCTAAAAAATGTTTCAAGATGAGATACATGTTCCAGAACTGTTCCACGTGACTAGGTCAGTTCCAGAACTGCTGCATACATACTTTCAAGTGTTAACTTCGTCTACGGACGTCGATTCCGTCGTTTCGTTACTCTGCATCAGTAGATAGATGCATCGTTCAAGCCTCCTCACCGCGACAAGGCGATAGACTTCGGGGAGCAAAAAAATAGAAAACAAAAAGAACTAAATAATAACAAAAACTAGAGCATCTGCTCAAAAGCGTAACCGTTAGCAGCAAGGCAAGCGTCAATCCTGCGAAGGACATTCACGCGCACATTCCTCAGCATCTCCGGCGTAATGAGTGCTGCTGCAGCATGTATGCCTGCCGCCAAGTCTTCAACTGACTCTGGTTCCTCTGCATATACCTGTTCTTTCATGTATCCCCACAAGAAGAAATCCAATGCTTTTAAATCGGGAGACCTGTAAAAGGGGATAAAAAATACTCTAGCTACATAATAAATAAATGAAAAAATTTCTTCAAAATCTCACCTTGCTGGCCAACGATAAGCGCCACTACCGAACCACTGTATCGGGGAACGATCGTTAAGATGTTCTCTAACCCTGAGTGTATTAAGTGGTGGTGTGCCATCTTGCTGGAACCATAAAGGCCTTTCAGCAAGTGGTACGTCTAACAACTCTAGCAATGTTTCAGTAAGGAAGGTCATGTAAGTATCTCCCTGAAATAATGAATTCAAATAAACGAAGAACTTATTTAGGCTATTTTTGAGATCCATACTTACGTTCATTCGAGGAGGAAGTTCGTAAATGATTACACGATCGCCGAAAATTCCTAAGCATAAAAATGAGAATTATGCTTATTAAAAATTCCCTGTCTGGTAAAGCGGGACTCATCGGTCCACAGAATGTGCGAAAGCAGATTTGGATTATCGCGATTCAATCCTTGAAATCTCCTCCAAAATTGCACCCGCATTTCGTGAACACCCTCGTGGAGATTTTGCACTTGTGACATGCGCGTTTGAGCAACCGATTTGTCTCGCAAGGCTGCGGCAGCTAGCGGTTGGATCCTGTTCCGCTTGATGAAGGATATCCTCTTCAGCGCGTAAATTGTTAGGAATGACATTTCTCCCTCCTGCACGTTGAGGCATTACTTGTCCAGTTATTCTGAGACGATTATCCAAGTTATTGAATGCTTGAGGTAATGGGTGATTCAGTCGATCAGGAAACCTCTATTGGTAGATGCGAGAAGTCTCATTAGCATTACCACGACACTCACCGTAAATCATGTACATGTCGGCGTACTCACGAAGAGAAAGAAAAAGATTAATCACTTACGTCTAATCAAAGTCACGAACTGATTGTAAGTAATCTCCATTTCATCAAATCGGGTGAGAAATTCCTCGATAATAATCGATTCAAAACAAAACATTGTAACCAAACTTACCTTCAATCAAATGGATTTGCGGAGGAGTAAAGTAAACAGTAAACACTACTACCGCCGACGCCGCTGTGAGCGGCGGCTCCGTTCCTCACCTTTTATCCTGCAGAAACTTATTGAATTGTTTCCCTAACATTTAGTTTAATATATCATGTTTCAAATATCAAATTTCAATTTTCCAAATCATTATTTTTATTAGCAAACTTTCCATTTTAACATTAAAATTCTAGATTAGCAATTATCGAAATTTTTATTCAATTCCTGTTTTTTTTACTGTTCATAGTGATGAGGGCGAAAATTACAGAAATATGGAATGTCAGATTTTTGAATACTAAAAACTGAACTACCCCTTTATTCTATTTGATATTCAATTTTAACATTTTTCTCTTCACAGTTTGAATCTCGTTTTTCCCGACTTGCATATTTCCAGTTCTGGGACTAAAATAATTATGATAATGTCGCCAAGTATAAAATATTTCATTTGCAGCTTATGTTTTTGATTTTTGATTTCGAATATCACACCTTTTATTTGTCATCTTTCATGTGTCATTATCAATTTTTTATTCCTCACTCATAATTTTTAATTTTGTATTTTGCACTCTTCATTTCCATTTCCCATTTTTCATTATCTATTTGTTCGCGCTCCATTTTCTATTTTCAATTGTTCTTTTCTCATTCCTTATGCTTAACTTTATGATAGAAAGTTATTGTATTTGGTCCCAAAATTGAATATTCGTCAACTTTCGCTGACCAGTAGAAACTCCCCAGATCGTTTTCAGCAAATCATTTGCCTTTTGTCATTTTTAATTTTTTACTTTTGCATTTTGGATTTTGATCTTTGCATAATAACTGTTGAATTTTTATTTTGAAATTTTTTATTTTATACTTTTGACTTGGAATTTTGAATCCTGAGTTTTGAATGTTGAATTATGCATTTCGGAAAATATTTTTTTTTGTTGCTTCTTGGGGAAAAATAGAAAAATAATGGCTCAGAAAGTTGTCAAACCCTTTTTAAACCCTTTTTCAGTCCCTTTCATAACAAATCGCCTGAGCTATATGATTGTGACCAACCATGAGAGGTGCACTCAACAACTTAACATGTCATTTGATTAATCGAATGAACAATAATTGATTATGCCCATGAAATCCACCATCTTCGATTAGTGGCCCATCCCTTTTATAGTATAGGAAAAGGGAAGGCAAGGTACTATTAACAAACAGGTCATTGGAATTTCTTTAATTCAGTTCCTCTAACATAATGATCCAAAATAATTCTCCAAAATAACGAAGTATTTTGGGAACGTTCGTATAAAAATGTTTTGAAACAGTTCGTGTACATACACGTAATTCTATGTGAAAAACCGTACAGAGCGGGCGCACCTGGAACAGTTCCTAGGCGGTATTGTACACTAAATTCAGAATCCTCACGTGAACCCTCTCTCGGAGCTGATTGTACACTTGGAACCGTTCCAGAACTTGGATAAGTATCCAGAACAGTTCTGACACCGACTCGGTTGTCAGGAACATGTGTCTCATTTTAGAACAATCATCAGAACTGTTGCTGAACCAGCACGGCCACCTGAAACAGTTTTGGAACTTACATCCTCTCCTAGAACGGTTAGCAAAACTCATTGTGACCCCCAAAACCCCAGAACTGGTCCTGAATTCAAAGAAGTGCTAGGAACAGTCCCAGCAGCAGCATTTCCTCGTGGAATAGTTCCGGAATCGGAATTTTCCCCCTAAAACAGTTTTGGAACCTGCATCTTTCCGAGAACGGTTCCCAGAACTTATTGTGTACCTAGAACCGTTCATGTACTCAAAAAAGTATCTGGAACCGGCAAGGTACCTTGGAACAGTTCGCGGACCTACACGTGGAATCGAACACCTACCAGGATCCCCGAGTCTTCCCTCAGTTTCGTTCCAAGAACGAAAAAACTCGCAAAATACAATTTTTTCCATGCAAAAACAATTGAGCGAACAACCACTGGCTGAGGGGGCGGAGCACCGCTACGAGTGGTCAATTCAAAACCTGAATAACTCCGCGGGGTTGCGTCGGACAACAAAATGGAAGGAGAACTTTCGATTGCATATTTCATTCCCCATCAACTCTGAAAATTGGAGTGACCATTAGTGGGACAGCCTGTAGACACCACCTCAGTAGAGTCCCGGTTGCAGAGGCTAGGCTACTTAATACACCCGAGGTTTGGGACACCAATTACCCCGCTTTCGAGATCCTTCGCCAGTGAACTTATATTGCTCGGTACCACAGTCCAGTTCATACTTGAGTTTTCTTTCTGTGAAGTGGCTGACCCCTGATGCCTTCCAGAAATCAGCACGGTGAGCGCTTCGTCATTGGGGGGTTTAAACTGCCTCTTAGTTCCGAAAAATTCTGTAAACGCTTCCATCGATGTCAAGATGGTACAGTTCCTAAGAGAAGTGTGTGTTTGTAGTGATAGTGTGAACCAGATCTGAGATTTTTATTCAGTAACACCGTTTTTCTTCTCAATACGTCTGATCCTCTGCACTCATATCCCTCGTGACACCACCGTTCAGTATTACTTCGCGAGCAGGTTCTCAGTCCATTGCTTTTCCACGGTTTCCATTCAATGCCCGTCGTTAGAATCATATATAAGCAATATTCCTAATAAGATATATGTGATCAGAAAGTTTCAAAAAATATTCCTCACCTATACTGCAGACTTGCACTTGCGTCCCTCATTCCTGAGCACTTTTATGACATCAGCTGTAAAGTGCAAAGTTGGAACTCCTACTTTTATCAAATTTCACTGGAATGGGGCATGCGAAGTACATACGTTCGGCATCATTATCCACATCTTCGCAAATGACGCTCTCTATAGAATATTCCTGCTGAAATCGATAAAGATAACCCCAAAAACACCCGTGTACTGAAAGCATTTGACAACGATAATAAATAACTTCACTTTGGACTTACTCGCACTTTCACTTCCGGGATCAAGCGATGAGTCCATCTCTCCTTCGTACTAGTGTCTCAGTTCAGCTGCTGTAAGTCCAGGCTATTTCGTCCCTCCTGAGTGGACAGCACTTCGGGAGTCTGCATTTGTGATCTCCTTCGCCAATATAAGCATTTCCATCCTTCAGCCAATATATCCATCGGTAATATTCCAGCGATGACATATATCCCATCCTCTGATACTGTTTGATATGCACTTGCAAGTTCGAGAACACTTGTACGACAGCCTGAAGGGAAATGCCAGACGTTAAAACTGACTTAACCGTTCAGGTTTATAATACTCCTCTCCTTTGGCTGGGACCATCGATGGTCGACAGGATAGGTAATATATCGGTTCTAACCCCAGGTGCCTTAGTATTCATGTACTTCGCCTGCTGTTTAAAAGTGAGCCGTGCATCGATTATCACCTCCATATATCGAATGAATGGCTGAGAGGTAGTCTCATAAGATACAACTCGCAGTGTAATTGTCTAGATTTATTTCCTGCCAGGTCTCACCACGGCTTCCGTCTTATGATCCGAAAGGCTCAGACCCATTGACCTCATCCAGCAGCTGAATGTCTCGAACACCACGTCGAAGATATACTTAATATCCTTTAGAAATTTCCTAACGATCACTACAGCCACGCCATGTGCAAACGCTACGAGCCGGGTGCCTCGTGGTATTGAAATGAGCAAAATAATAATCCACTTCAATATATGGAGTCTACATAAAATGCAGTCTCTAGATGATTTGGTCATCTGCCGGGATTGGAACGTGCAACCTTTCGTACCCTGGGCTAGTACCTAGGCGTTTCGGCCGCCGACGTTGGTGGGTAGTAAAGTTGTTCTTCATTGCCCTGATCTCATAATTTCCAATATGCGGTAATTCTAACTTTAGCAACCCATCCTATATGATGTTCCATACGACGGGACCCTGTACTGAGTTTTCCGATACCCCGCCAGTGACCTTATACTGCTCGGCGCTACAGTCATACTTGAGTATCGTTTCTGTGAAGTGGCTAGCAACCATCCTTCGGTAGTCTACGTCTACGTCTACGTCTGACACAAAAACTTGCGCTCTTCAAGCGGTATTTCCCTTGGTAGAGTTCCTGCAATAATAGAAATAAAGTCCTCAGATACAGTCCTGTATGCACTCACCACTCTAGGTGCACTCGGCCGATAGACAGGGTCAATTCTCCACAGCGCTTCATGTAATTCAAGTACATCAGCCCAAATGGTAATGCCGTATGTGAGCATCAACGTGACTACTGCAAACCGCTGCGCTCATCTTCTTTGGCTGAAATCTCTAATATTGGGCATAAGTCCTGGGCATCCACGTGGTCTACTTGGTATTTAAAGTTGAGTTGGCCATTGATCATGATCTTCAGGCATTAAATGAACAGCTGGAAAGCGATTACAGACGATCCGACTTGCAGTCTGATAGTATCGATCTTCTTTTTACCGCTTCCGTCTTATACTCTGCCAGCTTTAGGCCTAGGGTTCCAGTGGCACATCTTCTCGAAAGTTATATTAAAGTTCAGTTTAATAATCTCCAAGTATTTCCTTACTATGCGAAGATCAGGTAGGCAACTGCATGAGTTGACTTTTCAGTCTTGATGTCGCCACTTCTGAGTGTTTATCCCATGATTCGCTATTTAGTCTCTCACTGATATCCATGATTTTGTTGAGTTCCTGGCATATCTTTTTACGTACCTCAACTGCAGGTCCTCGAAATTACCGAAGTGCACTGGTAAGTGCGGGTTTGTTTGCTTTTTGTTCATGGATGGGTCATAGACCTACACCACTCTCATCATAATGTTGCCGTTTGCGTGGCATTCTCACTGCTAATTCGATGGTCGCTCAGTGTCGGGGAATAAGAGTTACGGTCAAATATGCACATCCTTCATACATTTTCCATCCTATACGATCAGTTTTCTGAGATCTTACGGCAGTCTTCCAACCAGTATGTATTTACAGAAATATTGCATGGCGGTCGCTTGCGCTATAGATATCTAATACTGTACATGAAAGTTCTCGTTTGCAAGAGTGCTGCCCAAAAAGGTTAGGTTCATAATTGAGCTGGTTTGCGTTTGCGTCTCATTTCCGGCGTTTTTCAGGGCCCTGTCTAACACTGCCACGACCTTCAACAGAACTCCTCCCTTAGGATTAGTTTCCCTATTAGCCTAGTTGACAGGACAAGGCCCCCTTCTATTGCTTGTAAGAGACTTTTTCTTGGTATTCCCCCAACAGCAATCCCAACCTGTTTCAGGCGTCTCTATCACACAATATACAGTTAAAAAAACTGAGCGTTAGAGGGTGGATTTACCCTTTCACAATTAACACGTAATAAGCTGAGAATTTCTGACATGCGCGAAACTGGAATTGCCTTGAGACATGCATTATTATAAAATGATGACCTTCACAAATTATTTGACAGAAGTATTAATTTCACCAAAATATTGTTCAAGCGACATTAAGGCTAACAATTGAATGTCCCACGAAATACTCGATAATATCGGTCATTCAAAAATCATATAGAAATGACAAATACTCTCGAAACCACACGCGAACGTCGCTAATAAAGTAACAAATTCAAATTTCACGATAAATGCAATGATTTAACAAATCGTCCCAACAATGATTATGCAAACGAGAAGTCTCAATTATTGTAATCATGCGCGATTCTGACATATTAAAAAAAAATTATTAACTAAAATAATATTTTTATGACAAAATGAAAAGACTAATAGTTTGGAAGTATTCTCCACTGTTTATCGTCTGAAGATCTTTCGATTTTCCGGATTCGCAATAATATTGCACCTTCGCAATCCTCTCCTTTCTAGCTGAAAACCGGCGTAATAATCTCACAACAAAACTCTGACGTGGTAAAGTAAGTGCCGTTCAAATGAAAAGTGAGGTTGTCGGCGTCGTTATCCACGCGGTTACTCTCAACTTTTCATTTAACCGTTAAATGGTCCAACACACATAACATGTTACACAGTTAGCTAGGGCAAATCACTCGGATCATCACTCGAAATCACTCCTTTTGCAGTGAAGGAAATAATATCTTCACGTATTACACGATATAGTATTATTTCTAAGGGTAGAACGAATCGAATCGTAAGTTGGAACTTGTAAAGAATACAGTGTCCAATGTGCTGTGTATCGCTCGCCATTATTTATATATACCAGAATTGCAGAAAGTTATGAAGCTCACCCAGGGATGATATGGAGGGTGTCCCATTTGATATCCTACGGCTAAACTTTTGAACGCAGGCTGCCATTGCAAATTTTTTCAGATAAAAGTTGTAGGGTTCGAAGGGGGACACCTGATGCACTATGTCATTTGTCGATATGAAGTTCAGTCTTCAAACTGCGAAAATGGCCTTCTTTTTTTCTAGTAGGTTTTCATTTTTTCATCTCTACGAAAGTTGTTGGGGCAGTCAAGACAAATTGAACCATACCATGGTTGACTAGTTTTCCATCCTTATTTAAGGAAAAACCACATAAAATGTTCAAAAACTACATCGGTGTGTGTATGTGTGTGCGTATCCGTGTGGGTGTTTTTTTTTACATTAGAGATGAAGGAGAAATCTTCAAAAGATTTAAAAAAAAATCCCGACTGGTAATCGGGTCCTTCCTAAATTAATTAATAAATGACCAATAACAAAAATATATAACAATGCATCCAGAACAGAATGTAATATAATATAATATAATATAATATAATTATTATTAATCTAATAATCGGGATTATTTTAGATTCTGGAGGTTCCAAAAATCACCAGATCTGGCATTCTTACCACAGTAAACACTGAGGTTCCTCTAATCGTCGATAGCTATTCTCCTCGCGGTACCACCTTTCAGTATTACTTCACTAGAGAGGTCTCAGCTTTGGCTCTTCCTCATAAGGCGTCTACTGTACGTCCTCCTAGCCAATTAGGATGTTGTGCGTGGCTAGGAGGTTTCAAAAGTTTGCCTTCTATCCTGCTGCTTTGCGCTTACATTCCTCAATTCTGAGTTCCTTCATAACTTGTGCCGCAAAGTTGCTCGTTGCATTCCAGGTTCCTCTAGATGTTAGCATAGTTTCCATTAAGGTATCTGGCTGGATCTTTTGGTGGAGAGCAGTCTCCCAAGCACTGTGTGGTGTGTTGATACGCAGACACGTGAAGAACACGTGCTCAGCATTCTCACTGACTCCGGGGCAGCCCGGATACTCTGAAGAAACCTCATGTTTAAACTTATGACGATTTTCTCGAAGGTGGTGTTAAAAGCAACCTGTATCTCTTCAAGATGCTTTGCTAGAATAACTACGGCTAAGTCGTCCGCATATGGCACGAGCTTGGCTTCCCTTGGCAATACGAGATTCAGGAGGGCCCAGTACTGAGCCCTGTGGTACTGCCCCAGTTACCCTGTACTCTTTCGGACCAGCTTCTGTATCGTACTTGAGGATCCTACCGGTTAAGTAGTTAGATACTATTCTTCGTAAGTATGCTGGTACGTTTATCTCAACTAGAGCTGCCATGATGCAGTTACAGTTGGCGGAGGTGAAGGCGTTTTTGATGTCCAGTGTTGTCACCAGGCAATACTTCTTCGTACCTCCCTTCAATCTTGTCCCTGCGATTGCCTCCCTGGCGGTATCAACGACAAGATCAATTGCATCCAGAGTAGAACGCCCTTTTCGGAAGCCATATTGGTTGGCGGCAAGCACCGGATCAACTGCTGCCTCGATCCTTTGGTGAAAGATACGTTCGAGTATTTTGCCGGCTGTATCCAACATGCAGAGCAGACGATATGATAATGGCTTGTTCGGAGGCTTGTTCCCCTTAAGGAGAAGTACTAGTCTCTGTTGCTTCCATTTCCGAGGGAAATTACTCTCTTCCAAATACGCGTTGTATACTTCTAGGAATATCACCGGTGCTGCTTTAATTGCTGCTTTCAGCGCGATGTTTGGGATTCTGTCAAGACCAGATGCTTTGTTACTACCCATTCTGTCACAAGTTTCCATCAGCTGCTCTTCTGTAATTGGTGGAATTTCTTCGACGTCGCAGTGCGCCGCGGGGTAGTGGAATCCCACTCGCTGGGGAAATAGCATTGTGACAATCTTCTCCAAGAGCTCCGGGCAGGTTGGGGATGGCATTTGTTAGCCTTTTAGCCGGGTAATGACCACCTTATACGGCCGGTCCCACGGGTCGCCTCCGACTTCGTCGAGTAGCTCACTCCCGCATTGCCTCTTGCTAGCCTTAATGGCTTTGTTCAGTTTCAGGCGTGCCTTCTTGTCCACCAGTTCCTCAGCTGCGCGCTGTACCGGTTGCGCGGACACGCTCTCCTTTTGATCAAACACTCCTTGCGGAGCGCAGCGATATAATCATTCCACCAGTGAACCGGTGGGAATTGGTTTGTTCCGCATTTCCGGGGCATACTTACCTACCATACATGCGTGACTCTCCTCATCATCTCTTCAACCTTGTTCTTAGCGGTTTCACCGTTAATTGGATGGTTGTTGAGTGCCACTATGAAAATGTCAGACTCAAAAGCGCTCTCTTTCCAACCCGTCGAGTTGGTTTCCTTATTCGCTCTTCTAACGTTCTCACTGGTGGATACTGCCCATAGTATCGCACAGCGATCACTGGCCGTATAGATGTCCAGTACCTCTCAGGAGTAGTTCCCCCTTACGAGATTGCTACTAATCCAGGTGAGATCCACGATGGAACTTCCCTCTCTTCTAATGAACGTTGATTTGTCACCACTATTAAGTAAGATCACATCCAGTGTGGACATGGCTTCCAGCAGCGTTTTCCCTCACGCATTAGTCGTGTAACGAACGTGTGGAGAATGTTCGTTAGTAGAAGACCCAGCGCCGACCAAATATCCTCCTTCCGGGCTGAGGAAGGCTCGACCCTCGCGAGGGATAGGATTAAGTGTATTTTTCCCCACTTCGGTCGAGGTTATCTTAAGCACTTTCCGCCTGGAGAGGCGAGTTTTAGGAAAATATGCATAAGAAGTAGGGTTCCACAGTAAAAGTGGCAAAACTTAGGTAATAGCGATTTAATAGAAAATAATGATTTCATTATAATTTTGTATTATTGGGATATAGTAACGTTCATGATGTGTTCTTGAGGGCCCGTACAATTATCGCGGAGAAGGGCCGAACATAACGAGTCATCCAGTAAATTTTAAGGGAGTTACCCTTCGGCAAATCGTCCGGGAAATCGTTTAGGCCCGGTTGAAATACCGGCACCCCAGTTTTGTTGGGTTTTGGGGTTTAACTGGTCCACGTTACATTTTTCGGTGGAAGGTCGGCGCAGCGAGCGCAACCCCCGTCTCTAGCGAATTGCCAGGTTGCTTATCGGTTGAGGGTTCGAAATGTGTTTTTTTGAGATAGATTTAAAATTTGAAGGGTTGGATTTTAGGTGTCTTTTCACCCCTACGAATCCCGGAGAACGACCCGTGTGAGGCGACAAAACGCCCGAGTAATTAGAGGAGCAACCTGCTCGAAGAACGAATTAGGTAGGTTAATTAAAGAATAGGATTAAGAGAAATCTTTTATTATTATTATTATTGTTAAAGTAGTATGAGTAATTAATTTTATCCACCTGGCCGTTCGAATTGACACGCCTTGTAAATAGTAGTATTCAAAATCTTGATACTTATGCCTTTGTACTCTCCGTGAAAATTCGGGGTTCCTCGTGCGATCCTCGCGAGTAGGCGTGTCCTGACAAGTTACATCTCGAAACCGTCGGGAAACTCTTCGAAGGAGAGTTAGTTACGTCGTAGGGCAACAGGCGTGTGACGGTATATCGGGGTCCCGTCGTTTCAGATCAGGTCCCCCATTAATTATCGTTTTATCGCGGATTATCCATTCGGGTCTTGCGAAAATTTACAGGATGGGAGTGGAAGGATTTCCGATCATTTTGACCTGGTTTGTTCATATCAAATGTATCAAATATCGGTTTCCCAGGTTTTTGACTGGGTAGTCAAGGAAATCGCGGGGTCCCTTAATACGTCTATAGGTCGTTTCGTATTTTGGGTTGAGTAGGTTAATTATTTTCCTGTTATGGCCCAGATTGGAGTAATTGTGTTATTGTTTAATATGTGCACATACAGCATTGTCAGCGTGTCACTTTCCAGCATAACTGGATTATGCTGGCCAAGTGATGAAAGATGAATAACCAATGTACTATTTGAGAGACGGTCAAGTCTATATGGATCAGACCTGAATTGGACTGCGACGCGTACAAAAGTGGTAAACTCTTTGTAATCAGTCAGATCACATACTTAATACCATCTGATAATAAACTACGTAATTTAAATACCGATACATTATTGGTGGGATTTATCCCTTTAAGCCTAGAACCACAATAATATTAAGTCCTCCCCACGCTGGGTACAATATTCCCGTCTGTGGGAATTGTGTTTATTAGTCCTATTTGTTGCTGGTTATTCCCTACATGAGCGGGCTACTTGTCAGTATGTAGGGAATTATCGGTTCCATTTTTTGCTTTCCTACCCACTCCGGAGTATAATCAATTTGGATTGCGTGAGCTCCTTTCCAATGTCTATAATTGTATTTAATTTTAGAGAATACTGAATAGAGATCTGTGAGGATAAATTTTAGTACTTTTTTTTTGGAGTTTGAGTCCCAATTAGCACAATAATCTGTTTACCACCCGAACCTACCCCTCTCTCCACAACCTAGCATACTGAGGGAACCGTGGACCGTTACCTTTCCCCGAGAATCCGATAATTTTGATGTTTTGAGCAATTTCGTTTCTAGTCACCATCTACGGTTATGAGTTTTGGGGCTCCTGTTGGGGTTAAGCTGGTTTGCTAATTCCGGGTAAAAATTAGCTAGCGACCAACCATATTTTTTGGAGGTTTTCGTTAGGATTCTATCGATTTCTCGGGGAAGATGGACGAAGGTGAGGGCATTTTCATCCCCACTGAAAACAGTTACGTAACAGTCTCTTCACTGCTCCAGTCGACTGCCCAGCAGTTAAAATCCCCGGCGATCACCGCTGGGAAGTGCTGCTTCGCATACTCAGTCAGTCTGTATAGGAAGTCCGTGAACTCGTCCCACGTGAGACTTGGTGGAGCATAACAGCTGTAGAAACTAATTCCTTCCAGTTTAGCTACCACAAAGCCAGCCTCCTCGCCATTCGCAATACTTTGGAACGGTTAAGTGCCACAAGACCCGATGACGGCACCCTTACGACTCCTATCCGTCTCCGAGGGTTGAATAGAGTATCTGTATGGCTCCGAAATAATAGCTAGATCAATTTTCAGCTCCCGCACAGTCTGAATAAGCAGATCATGTGCGGCCTCATAATGATTGAGGTTGAGCTGCAGTATCCGCATTATTCTTTTTTGCTCACCTTCTGATGTGCCTCCTTGACGGTAAGACATCTGCTGCTATCACCACTATGGGCACAGCCCTTTGAGCACATAAAGCGCAACAGACTTCGTTCTTGCAATCCACCGGTTTGTGACCATCTCTCCCGCACTTTGTACAAAGCTTCGCTCTGTCTACTAAGCTCCTGCATTTGATAGCGAGATGTGCGTAGTGCCAGTACTCATAGCATTTGGCCATTCTCTCCACCCTCCGGATCCGGCAGTTTACCCAGTCGATGCGAATCTTGCCTCGATCACCCAGCACCATCTTTGCAACAGCTGCACTTACTGTCACTGACGCAGTCTGGGAACCTCCGTAGTCCTTTCGCAGTGACCTAACTACATCTGAATCTGTCTGACACTCTGGCCCGGCTACATTTTTTAGGGCCTCTAATAATTTCTCCTTCGTGGCCAACTCATCGAAATCCTTTATCTCGATTTCATCCTGCGGGCCTTTGTTGAGGACGTCAGCCTCGTCTCCGAGCAATTCAGGAATCACTTTGTGTCGGCCTTGGCCAGCTTGAGTCTCTTTGTCTTTCGTGGCTATGCTCGTGAGATGCTCTGCATCTTCGGGGACTCCTGTGCAGGTCGGGCACTCCGGTCATTCCTCATATTTGAATCTATGAAGATATTTCCGGAATCACCCGTGTTCCGAGATCGTCTGTGTGAGATAGTAGTTCACCTCCCCGTGTCTTCTGTTTACCCAGGTTTCCACTTTCGGAATCAGGCGATGGGTCCATCCCCTTTTTGCGAAGCATCCCACTGCGACCGCCGTGCAACAGACTGTTCTGCCGCTCGTCCGTCCTCCGCTCAGCTATATGCTGCATAGTTTGCCCTTTCCGCATCGTAAAGGCATCGTCGGTCCTCTGTCAGTACTTTAATGGGAATCATTTCAGCGATGACATGTACGGAATCATCTGATACCGTGCGAAATGCACTGGCCACAAGAGCGCTCAAACGGTAGACCGATGCCACCCTTCGTGGAACGTGTTGAAGCAAAAGTACGTCAGCCCATATTAGAATCCCATAAGTGAGAACTGACGTAACAACTGCTGACTATAATGCTCTTCTCCCCTGGTTAGGCCCTCCTATGTTCGGCGACAGCCGTGCAAGAGCCGTCCCGGCTCCAGACGCCTTAGCTCCGACGTACTCAGCCTGTTGCTTGAATCTAAGACGGGTATCAATCATCACTCTAACGTACCGCAAAGGTGGCTGGGACGTGATTTTATGATTCCCAACATGCAGCTTGATGATTTCAATCTTCTGTCGGCTAGTGGTGAACATAGCATCTGTCTTTTGTTCTGCCAACGATAGTTTCACTGAGCCCATCCATTGACGAATCCTGTCATCAGCGATGTCAAATATGAGGCATTCTTTGTCAATCCAGCCAACTGTTTTTTGTCATGTCTCCGAAAATTCTGAAAAAATGTTATCTTTTTCTAGGGCCTAAAAGGGCACCCTGTGAATTTTTTCAGATTTTTTGCAGCTTTGGTACTCGAATTAGAAAGGCGTACGTGAATTTCCTTATTATTCATGTATCTTTTT
>JAPYZM010002530.1:0-13588 GCA_030522845.1 Psyttalia concolor
TTGGGGGGGCCCCCCCCCCCCCCCCCCGATTAACGGAAACAAAACCAATATTTTTTCACGCTTCACGACGTTTCTAAGTATTTCCACTGAAAATGATCAAATAAATACCTCAGCAAGCTCTTCCTCATTCTCTTCCAGTTGAGAGATTAATTCGGTTCTCTCGCGATTGGCTACATTGGCCCTCTCCTCAGCCTCTGATCTTGCTTTCGATGCTTCATCCAGTGCCGCTTGAGTCTCATTCAATTCCTGCTCTAGAGCTTGCTTTGCCTTGACAGCAACAGCACGAGCGCATTCGGCATCCTCCAGCTGATTCTTCAGCTGACGCAGAGCTGCTTTTCCGGTTGAATCCCCTTTGGATCTCTCCAGCATCGTCTGGGCATCCCTCAGCAGTGCTCGAGTCCTCTTCAAGTCCCTCTTAAGTCTCTGAGTCGTCTCAGCCTCTGCAGCCCGATCCGATCGGTCCTGATCCTCAAAGGCCACTAGTCTTCGCTCCAGTTCGTGCTTCTCACGCAGAAGAATAGTCCTCTCCTCGTGCTCGTTCTCCAGCTGAGCTTCCAGTGCTTTCACCTTTTTGTGAGCATTCCCGCGCACGTCTTCGAGCTCTTCATCCCTCTGCTGCATCTCCTTTCGCATCTCCTTCCTCTGCTGCTCAATGCTCATCTCCAGGCGGAGCTTCGCTTGCTCCAGAAGCTGAACCTGACCTGCCAGGTCGTCCAGCTCCTCCTCTTGGTCTTTGCATTTTTTCTCGAGCTCGTGTTTTGCCTTCTTCAGTTGGGCCACTTCTTCCTCCGTTTTTCCACCGAACGTTAACTCTTCCAGCTCTTGGGACAGAGTGTGGAGGCGTTCCTCTTGGAGTTCTATCTCTAGTTTTGCGTCCTAGCGACAAAGAAAAAACATTTTAATTGGAGATTTATGATCTCAGATCTATCTTGAGAATTATTATCAAACTAATATTTTGAAGCTTAATGAATAATGAAAATTAGTCTCATTTGAATGATTCGCTTTTTCTTCATTTGTCAATTCCTCTAATTTATCATAAATAAATAAATGAGGAAGTTCAATAATCAGCTGTACCTGAATATGTATTACAAATGAAATACGATAAAACTGAAGAAAGCAAATAAGAGAAAATTCTACTAGAGCAAATGAAATTTTTCCTGCGCCAAACACATAATAAGCTGGATAACAGGAAATAACAACTTACACTCAAATTTTGTTCAATCGTAAATTTCTCGGCAATTGCAATTTCCTTTTCCCGTGCCAGTCTCTCTCTCTGGGCTTTCTCCTGCCTCAGATCATCCATAAGATTCTGCGTTTCCGAATCAAATCTGAGTGTGAAAAAAAACAAAATTAAATAAAATGCATCTACCAATTTCTACATTTTTTCCGATGCATTGACAACTGTAATTCATAATCTATTTCAGTTCGCATTTGCTTCTATTTTCATCCCGTCAGACCCTAAATCTCGGAACTGCGGGAGAATATACGCATGTGTACACAGTAGTTTGGCAGAAGGCCAAAACACTTGTTGAGGACGTCTCAGAAATGGGAATAGAGCGTACAGGCAATACCGGCATCTCCTAGATACCTATTTACGTTTTTACAGAAATCAGAGCATCGAGTGTTCGCCTTATCCACTCACTTCCGTTGTTTCTTCTCTAGTAGATTATTCCGAGCGGTTTGTTCCTCGAGAAGGAGTCGGAGATCGTGCATCTCACCGTTCAATTTCTGCACACGACGCTTCCATTGACCAACGACTTGTCGCTGCTCCTCAACTTCCTCGTATGCGTCACCAAGCTGATGAATGAAATAAGATAAAATTTCACTCAAAATAAACAGGCGCGAGGAGGAAACATTTGAGCTTCTGTCTAGTTTGAATGATCTTGTATTTGTTTGCTATACAAGTGATATCTAAGCCTGGGGGCAAGGGTAGATCAACAAATTTTATTGCATTTTAATCAGTTGATTAAAAACCAATTAGTGATCCTCTTTAGGACTATTCGATAATATTCCAAAAGCACATGGAAATAATTTTCCAATAATAATTAATAAAATTGAGAATACAATATCGACGAAGGCGAATAAATCAATCAATTTACAAATACTTTCATGGTATTTAACAACTATTAATTGAAACGAAAAAAAAATGTCTTCTAGGAATTCATTAAAAAATAACCTTTGTTTTTAACAATGAAATGCACTGCCCAAATCCGTAGTTTACCAAATAAAACTAAATAAGGTTGCTTCTCTTTCTAATTTTCCTCGTCTCTCAAATTGGCCAGAATCCAAACACTTTTCTATCAACAATTTGAAACCAAAACAAAAACTCACCTTCTTCTCAAGCTGCTTCTTGAGTCCCACGAGCTGTTCCAAATCGTCCTCGTGTTGTTGTGCCATTTTACGCTTGACGAACTCTAATTCACGTATCGCGTGCTCGTATCTCTGTTTATAGACACCGCCGTCCTCCCCATCCTCGCCGTCCGAAACAATTCCATTCAAATCGGCAGCTCTGGCGTAGAGTAATTCCATTTCAAGTCTCTCAGTTGTTTGCTGGAGATTTTTATGAGCCTCGGTAACATCTTGCAGCTCCCTTTCGAGTCGCAATCTCTCGGATGTTTCGGCGTCTATTCGCTCGGCTGCCAGGGTCGACGTCGAATGCTCTTCGGCGTAATCCGCCGTCATGACGCTTAACTGTAATTAGAAGAGGGAATAGGCGTTGATGAATCCAACATGTGGTCTTCAATTATTGTATGTTTTTTCCCGTCGAAGTTTTATTAGTGAGTTTATCAGAATCACCTCTGGGTCTGAACCATTAGAGAAAGCCTATAAATTCTGCCATTTTTTTATTTTTTTGCGAGGATTTCTGACGATTAGATCAGAAGATGTCAATTATCAAAATTGCCATTAAACAGTTACTTCAGAGAAAAGAAGAGACAAAACTTGACCAGAAATCAATAATCTCGGAAAGTGAATATTGATTGTCCGAAATTGCTCAGCATAATGTGCAGATTTGGTGCAGTAATTATTGATGTTTTAGGAGGCTACGCCCCCTGCTCACTTCGCTCTGTAACTCAACGGAAGGCCCCGCCCCTCACTCGCTTCGCTCACCTCCTTCCCCCAATCGCAGGCGCATCCAGATATATTTCATTGTATCATCAATCGAGAAGCGATTCTCTCGCAGAAAAGTATTTTTCCCGCAATGAAAATTACCGATTAGAGTACTTTACAGCTTCTGGTCTCAAATTTCTCCTGAGATCATGATTAAAATCATCATCATCTGGAGCAATACAATTATCATCCCTGAAACCGCCGAAAAAATAAGCAATTCGATATCCTAAAAATAATACTCGTCTCCCGTAAATCGACATTCGGAAAAAAAAATGTTATCCTGCGATCCATTCCCTAATGCTCCCAATACCTCATTATCATCGAGCTCCGACAAAGTCCTATCTTCTGAGAGCCTCTCCAACTTGGCATTGGAGTCCGAGATGCTCCTGGCAAGACTGCTAGCCCGACTGTAGTACTGGAACCCCTTGATCATGATATTGGTGACACTCTTACTCCGGCCGAGCCTCTTGTACTTGTCATAGGGCATGGGCAGGCTCTCCAGATCATTGGAATCGTCCTTCTTTCCGAGTCGTCTCCACTCCTCCATGATGTGATCGGTCCTCTGCAGGAACTGGGAAATCCTCGAGGACAGCATATTCGAAGCCGTCTGCGGCTCCAGATGAGACGCTGTTGGCCTGAACGACTGTCTCACCTTTTGCTTCTCAATCCCCAGAATGAAATTCAAACTGGCATCGAAGACGACCGGCGCCTGCTCCTTGGCGGACAGCTCTTTCACATCCAAATGACCACCCGATTCTTGGGGAAACATTCTCCTAGGGGTTGGCGACTTGCAGAACGAGTTTACCGAGCTCATGGAGGATCTTGAGCTGTTCGGATAGCAAATACTCGACGAAGGACATCGAGAGCTCGTAGACAATGCTGGTGAAGGACTCCTGCTCATCATCTTAGCTGTGTTATTTGGCCGAATTATGGCGATTTTACTCAGAGGACGAGATCTGAAGGTGCTCGGAGGTAATGGAGGCCTTCTCGAGGCACTGGATCCCTCTGGGGTCTTCGGATCCGGAGAATAAACGCCATCAGACGTGTTATTGATGCGAGCATCTGGACCGGAAGTCGAGAGACTGGATGGCATCGTTCGCACCATGTTCGTCGGACACAGCGGCATCCCACAAGGATTTATCGATTCCACCTCTACTCGTTAAAAGTGCGATATAAGTTCATAGAGAAAACAGTGTTTCAGGGGAAGTTTATCGAATTTCTTTTAAACTATCTCAAAAGTAATTATTTCTTGAGTTAAAAAATTTGCCTAAGCATTCCGTGTTTAGAAACATAAAAACTGATTTTTAATTGAGATTTATCATAGCAAATTGCAAATAGAAAAAGTGTGAAATTTAGATTTTCAAATCTGATTTCAAAATCATTGAGATTAAATGAAGTTACTCTAAACCAAATAATTAACAAAATCTTGGAATTAGTGATAAGTAAGTAATTGGGGAGAAGTTTATAGACTTTCTATTGAACTTTCTATACAAGTAATTATTCCTTGAGGTAAAAAAATGGCTTAAATACAAAAAACAGATTTTAAATGACGGTTTACGTTAGTAAAGTGCGAATTATAGAAGTCTCAAATTCAGATTTTCAAGGCTGGTCTCAAGATCTTTCAGATCATGGGAAATTTCTCCAAACCGAATATTTTAAAAAATCTGCGAATCAATGGTCATTAATATGGTCACTGCCATTTTATAGAAAATGATCCCACAAAACTGGATAAGGAGTAATATAAATTAATTGAAATACGATGAAAATAACTGTAGCGCCGATTTTCTACGGGAAAACAATAACAAACAAATGAGTTGACGGGAAATAATTTGCATCACGAACCCG
This sequence comes from Psyttalia concolor, assembly GCA_030522845.1. Classification (NCBI taxonomy): domain Eukaryota; kingdom Metazoa; phylum Arthropoda; class Insecta; order Hymenoptera; family Braconidae; genus Psyttalia; species Psyttalia concolor. Next base: position 4,954 of record JAPYZM010002530.1, read on the forward strand.
TTAAAAGTAGAGGTGGTATCGATTTATCGATTGATTTATCGGTTTTTAATTAACATCACGTCACTTCAGGTCGATCATCGTCGGATGAATGTCGACGAATCTATCGGATTGCATAATCTACGAACGATCCGAAATGTCGAGGAGTAGCGAGATTACTGGGTCCTCCTGGCGTCTGGTGGCCACCAGTGGTGATCACCTCCGGGTTATTCTGAGAGAGAGATCGTTCGCTTGGGTATTGGCGAATAGCCAACGCCTGTACGACATTGTGGAGGTGAAAAATCGGGAATTAAAAGCTATCGGGACGAATCGAGTGTATCGAGGGGAATGGATTGGAGGAATTTTTTTTTGTTCATTCGGGTTAATCTCTTGCTTGATTTTTCTGTAAATGACTAGCACTTCCAGGGGATTTTCACTCTACCGTTACTGTTTCTCATCAGATCGGAAATTTGTGGGAGTTGAGACAAATATGATTGATGTGTGGAGTTTGAGAATCGAATTCAGGCTAATTGAGGGGAGCACTAGGCGAAGTGGAGCGCGAGTATCCGCACGCGTGTCTCTCTCGAACGGGATTAAAAGGTCATGCGGTGGATTATATGGCGGTTTTGTTACTTTGAGGTGATGGGGATTTTGTGGTGATGGTAACACTCGGGAAATTTATGAGCGGATGGTGATGCAGTGTAATGGAGTAATTTGTCTAGATTTTTAGGAAGGAATTTGTCACTTCGGGTCCACTAGAGGGGAAACATCATAAGTTGAAGAAATAAATTATAATTTGTGTGGAGATTTCAGCCATTTCCGAGAGATCCCAAAATTTTAGGTAATCTTTGATAAACATGATGATTCCGGTCTGACCTATCTATTGTTTTAAAAAAAACACAATTGTAGTTTAATTTTATATTGAGAATATTTCCGGATCCCATCCAGTGGATTCCTGTACCGTTTCTCATCGCGAGACGATTGAATGCAAACATACTTTCATTCCTCCTTATATGAATAAATGTTTGGACTTCAAATGAAATTGTTATCTTCAAATCGCTGATACCCCTGACAATGAACCTCATCGCGAGATGAGATTTATCCACTCATTTGTTCGGACGGTTAAACAAATTACCCTTACCTTAGCCTCGAGCTTGTCGTTGTCATGCTTCAAGTGATTTCTTTCTTGCTCCAGTTTCTCGACTTTAGCACGCAACAGTTCGAGTTCCTCCTGAATGGCAAAAATGTTCATTTTTTCCATGAGCAAAATAATTGCATACTTTCTTCGGAGAAATATGAATGCAAGTGTATTTACACTATTTATATTATTTTTTATGTAATTATCTGAGAAAACGAAGTCTATTTCAAACCCAACATGAAAAGCTATCGTGATACTTTCGATATCTCAAGCTATTGCAATTAAAATATTTTTTTCCAATTCGAAAACTAGTTCAGTTTTTCATCTCTCCACACAGCTTATCTATTTAATAATTATTTATAAAAAAAAAACCAAATAGGTAAATTAATGGGTTCTCATTTTTTCCTGTGATGGCTATTTTCTATTTTCATCGGGAAAAATTGGAGCAACAAATCTTGAAAAATTAAATTGATTTGCTGCAGAATATTTTCTATTGAGTATTTTCCTGTAAGTTCAATCTGTGGAATTTGAAAATCACGAACCGTTCGTGCTTTCAGCTGATCCTCGGTTCGATGAACATTTAGCAATGGCGCCACCTTTACGTACAGCCTCCACCAAGGCCACTCTCTCACAGACATGAGCTTCCTCACGTTTCTCTGGATGCATCTCACAGCGAGATCTTGCAACTGAAATTTCAAACCCATCGATTATTCGTCTCATCACTTTTCCTCCCCGAAGAAGTCGTTTTCAATCATGATAATGATGATGAAAAAAAAAATCCATAACAGCATCAATCAGCGTCACTCTTACCTTCAGAGTGTTGAGTTTCCTGCGTGCCAGGTAGCCCCTGCATCTCGCTTGCAGGAGTATTATGTGACCGGTTAATTTTTCATCCCGCTGGGACTCGAGTCTCTCTAGTGCACCAGCTCGGAAGAATATCTGGAATGAAAAGGAATAAAGCAAATACATTACTCCGAGACGTCACGCATGCTGGATAATTTCATTAATTTTCTATCGACTTTACTGGAAATTAGCAACAGGTGAATCCATTTTTTTTTTATGAAAAAATCGTTTTGTTGGGGGATTTGCCTTTTTTAAGGACAATTTTGGGAATAAAACTGATTAATTAATAGCGCAATAGCTTTTACAATTGTTTATAAAAATGAACATTTAACCCAAGAAACAATTTTTACCGATACCATGTAAAAGTCCCGGGTAAGACCGGTAAATATCCGGTAATTTACCGGTAAATTGTTGGCTGGGTAAAATAGCAAATTCAGAATTTAATTTAATTTTCATTGCCTCATTTTCTTATGGAAACAACCAAATTTCCAATGATTTTCCAATTCCTTAAAAAACGTATTGAACAATGACAGAAATTTCCAGAAAAGTATCTCGGAGAAACAATTCCCATAAAAGTCGTCAGTTATTTAAATTTTATCTCCATTTCTCTCTCCTTTCAAACCGCAATGGATCAATTTCATGGACAGCCGTGAATATGAGTGGCCTTAACGAATGATTGTCACCAGTACTTAAGAAAAAAAAATTGTCGGATCGAGGAAATATATTCACAATTAATTTTGCACGTTCCAACTAAACAATAGAATTATTTAATTGAATTGCTATCATATTTCTTCCATATTTCTCGTACAACTTGCCTGCCTAAGAAAAAAATCCAAGTAAAAATAAACTAGACCATCCATTAGAATTCCTCTAAAATCAGGCTCACTAAACCTTTATGACATCGAGCTCATCCAGATATTCCTCATCATAAATCCCTAATCATTTCCCAACTCGATAAAATTACCCTCGCAATTACAAAAAAAAGTCCAATAATAACAGCAATTCCCGTAATAACATCTCGAAATTCTCCATCAAACGCTCTCCCAACGTTTAAAATATCTTAAATAACCATAAAGACCGCACAGACCAATCTCCAGGATCATCAACCAGGCATGATAACAGCAATCCCCCCTCCAACATATGCAAAAAAAAACCAAAGCGTAATAGCGTAATAGTAACCGCAAGCATGCAAAACGAGTTCATTCAGCAGATCTAGGATAGTAACCCCGACCTACACAAACGATACATTATTCCCCCAGAAAATCACAAAGCGTCCCACTACCTTAGTGCGGTAGCCCGTAATGCCAATAATCTTGACCTTATCTCCAGTATTTCCAGTTGCATCCTTTGAAATATTTCCAGATTCCTCCCAGTTTGATGTCGATAACCTACTCTTGAGATTTCTCTTAGCTTTCGGCTGTTCAGGAACGTATCTCTGGACAATGGGAAGAGCATCGAATACCTCGATGGTCCTCTCAAGACTCGTATCCAATTCGTGAATAATCCCCTTGAGAAAGTTCTCGGTTTTCTCAATATTCTTGGTATCAACACTGACTTCCTCCTTCCACTCGACATCATTTTCATTGCTAATATGGCCACTGTCCTCCGAGCAATTGCCATCCGAAGAGTACCCATTGGCCTTCTCGTCCTTCTTCGAGATTATCGGAGAAGGATGAGCGGATGAGTTGAGCTTCCAGTTGTCATCGACTTCCTTCGGATTGTTCATCTGATTCTTGCAGTTGAAGAAGTTCACAAGTTGCTCAATGTCCTTTGCTCTCTTTCCCGGCGAGTTTGCTTTATCCGTTTTTCTGTCTCCTTCATCAGACGCTTGAGATTGTTTGATTTGGTTCTCCCAGGTCTTCCGAATTTCTTGAATATTGACTTCTGACTGACGACAAGGAAGCAAGTTCTCTGGTCCTTTGGGCATTGGAAGAGTTTTCTCGATGGTCTGATTATCCTTGGGTCTTGGTGGTGCCTCCTCGCACTTTTCCTCCTGACACCGACTCCTCTCCGCCAATATTATCGCTTCGTCATCGTCATCCTGCTCGAGCTGGGCCATTAACTCAGCAGCTCTGGCCTCCAAGAAGCTCAGCTGACCCTCCACAGGAACCGATGCCGTTCGCATCAATTCTTTCTTCAATTTCTCCTGCTTGTTCAGGTTCTCGTAAATCGGGGGCGATTCGCTGCAATTGCCAACGGCTTCCTGACAATTCTGGTAAATATGTTCAGAGGTATGATCCACCTCATCACGAAAGTCATCAATTCTCGTGCAACTGAGCTTGTCAGGAAAGCGATCTACAAGCAGCAGATCGCCCAGAGAATTTCCGATATGATTTTGACTTCCAAAATGATGAGTGAGAAGAGGAATTCTGCTGGGTTTGAGGGTATTTATCGACTTTGTTCTTGATAACTTCCCGGAATTGTCCGTGGGAACACTCCACAAACTCGTGGCTCTGTTCAAGCCTTCCACACGAGTCTGAAGGCATTTCACTTCGGATTTACGACTGGTTTGGTCTGCAGGGACGTTCCACAAGCTCGTGGAGCGGTTGAGACTCTTCTTGCGCAGGGCCTCCGGCTTTTTCGGTATTTTCTCCGGGCAAGACAGCAAACCCTTCTTCAACAGGGCACGATCTTCAAGAATTGTGCAGGATCCATCCTTCAATTGTCGCTGATTGCTCGTAGTTGTGTTGGCGGCTTTCTTCATGGCTTTCTGAGGAGTTTTAACTCCATTTCGATTGGTAGTCACGGGAACAGAGTCTCCAATGATTTCTACGATGGTCACGTTATTCTGAGAACGAACAGGAGCTGCTATCTTTGTCGGCTTACTCGGGGATGCTTTCTTCGAAGCCAAGGGTACGGATTTTCGAGTTTGAGATGCAGTTGGAGGTAAAGAATCGACAGGAGTCAATATTGGAGATAATTTCGAGACATTTGGACTGCTCTTTGCTTTAGAAAGTTTGCGATTCATGCATATGCCAGAGTAGCTGGACCACTGCGGCTGGACTGGAGTGAGTTTCTGAGGTCCCGAGGGCATCCTCAGAGTCTTCGTTGATGACATCTTGAATGCTGCAGCCAATTCCGATGAACTGGTGAATTTCTTCGAGGTCTTGCAGGACTCGGAGTGATTATTCAGTCCTTCACGTTTCCATTTCACGGCTGAAATATCATTCGATCGATTTATGAAAGACTGATCTCACTGACCAATGAGTTTGTTGGAAAGATCAATGATATTGTTCCAACCAATGAGATATTTCCGCTGGTACAAGAGAATGGCCGGAGTAAAAAGCGTGAAGATTCATCTCTTTAATTGGAGAAGAAAAAGAAAGATAGTCTCTCGGAGAGAAGGCGTTTACTCGAGAAGCAAGGTGACCATTAACGGGTCGTTGGTTTGCTATGTCCCCGGGGCACAAGCCCCTTCCTCGATGTAAAATCGGAAACAATAAATAGATGAGATGGAGGTTGCCTTGTATTATCCCTTCCTTTTTATTATTTAATCAAACACTTCTTCTTCATCGGGGGGAAAAAGAAGGAGTTGGAGATTAGCTGGAGACTTTTAGTGTAACCTGGCGTTTTACAGCCCGTAAACCGGTTTACAATCACTCATTTTCTCCTCTATATGATATGTTTTCTTTTTTTTGACTTTTCTAGTCCTCCGGGGAAGAATTTTCCATCAATACTCCTTACTATTTGTTTATTCAATGTCTTTAGGGCTGGCTGCGGTATTGGATTCAATGAGAACACCTGTCGCCACAACTACTTTCCTACGGATTTACCGTTATCAATATCATGAAACTCCACTCATGTATTACCGCGGACTACAAGGGGCCATTAACTTTGAATTGTTGGGGAATTTAGTCCTGACTGCGATTGATTAATCGGTGGGGAATTGGCGGCGCCGATGATGATGATGACGAGTGGACTGAACTGGATTAACTACTTGCTGGAGTGTGTTGGAATGGTGGAGGGAGTTTTTAGTGTTACTCCTCGGTGATTTGGGGTTTAGTGCACTCGGATGTGCATCAGCACGGATAACAGTTGGCCGTCGTTGCAAACCCTGAAGTGGAACGATCTTGACCGCGAGCGAGACGAACGGGTACTGAAGTCCCAGCAGCGCTGGTGGGATTGGCAGGGGGAAGCTCTTCGTTGGGATGGGTGGATGTGTGGGTCAGGTGCTGGGGGGAAGACCCCCCGCCACCCTTCTCTCTCTCTTTCTCTCTGGAAGTCTCTCGTTCTTCGTGATTTCTCCGGTGGACATGTTCGATCAGAATGGAAGGGGGAACGAGATGTGGAGTTCGAAAATTTATCGAGTCATGCCATTTTTCTCTTATTTAGCGTGAATATTTAATAGTGAAATGAGGATTTTTTTTTTCAAATTTAGTATTTCGAAATGAAAAAATTTGTTTTTCAATTTACGAAGATTTTTCCAAGTTTTACATCTTCAGTAAATGATTTAGAATTAACTGCTTTTATCGGTCATAAAATTATAAAAATTTAGTTTGTAAATTTATTTAATTTGATGTTAATATTTTCGTTAATCTGCCATGCCATAAATAATTAATTTGCAGCATCCTTTCAAGCTCTAAATTATCTCAAAAATGGGTAATTCAAGAGAGGAAAATTAGAAATCAATTTTGTTTTCATTAAAGGAATTCATTTCTTTTTTAATGCAGAAAATAGGAAAAAAGTTTCTTCAACGGTTACATAAACAATAAAAGTATGTAAAAAAATACAGCGAGATCAATGAAACTTGTTGAAACATTTCCCCTCTATCTCTCCCGAACAGGGGAATCGGAAGATGAAAGAACAAGAAGAAGATGAACAAGAAGATATTGAGCCATGCAATTCCAGTGCCGGCCGAAGAACGAGTGACATATACTAATATCGCCGTTGAATTATTTTAAGGTTGAATGCTGCGGCTGAACTGAGGGTAAACAGGTAGGATACAAAAGGAGGAAATAAACAAAACAAAGATAGCAAAAAATCCTGTGAAGAAGTAACAAGTTGGCTTGGATCGAGACAACCGGTCGGCTACCACGAAGAAACCGTCGGGCATTCTTTTCTTTCTATTATTCCTCACCAGCTTCACCGCCTCATGGTCATTTTCAACGCTTTGAGGTAGGATTATCTCAATTCCAGGGGCCTCGGGCTTTTTTATTTCGCGATAACGCGATGGTATCGGGACTATTATCGGAGAATCGGTAACTGGAAGTGAATTTGTAATGAGTGAGGTTGCCAGGGGTAGGGGGGAGTTGGATGATACCTATTGAGTTCTTGGAGATGACATCCGGAAGTTCAATGCTACGCTGCGGGGCAGAGCTGGGGTTTCCTAGAGATTTCAGTACTGATTACTCGAGGGGGAGGAGACCCTGGAGGCTTTGAATGAGAGCAACTTTATTTAAATCCAATGATTGCACTGGAAAAAAAATTCATCAGTAAATGCACTTGCGACAAGAAAATTCACATATTTCAATGTAACATATTTACTGTTGTACATATTTACTTGTGTTAAGTGAAATTACTTGTGGCATGCTAATTGGTTTGGCTGAATAGAATTTTTTTCTCAGTGTTGGTTCCCGCATGGAAAAAATCTGGCTTTTCCTTTTAATTAAAAAAATCTGTTGAATAATTTTACTGTTTTTTGTACCTGTCATATTGCACAGAGAGAAAATTTTCGTAACAATTATCTAACCGATATGTAACCGAAGGATTTTGACAGCTCGGAAAAAATAAGCTGATCGATCAGTAAAATTTGGTGATTGCTCAATAAAAGTTACTCGGACGTGTCTACTATTTTTGTCGGTAATGTATTAAATTTTATTGATCGGTTAGGTAAGCTTTACTGACGATTTCTGTCGGTGTAGGAAGTGATTTCAATCGAACGAATCAAGAAATGTTGAAATTGAACTTAAGAAGGCTCACTCGTTTTTTTTCTGTTTTTGACATTCTCAAACATTAATGATCAGGTCGAGCCGCAAAAATATCGCTATTTCCAATGCATTATCATTTATCACCTCGTAAAGTTTCATTACTGTACACCCATGCGACTAGATTTTTTTTTCTATGCTTCTAGAGGAATTTATAAAGCTAGAAAAAAAGCGCAAAAATCAGGGTAGACTCGTGAAACTTAGCGAATCAATCAACAATAATGGTGAATATCTCAGATAATCATCCAATTATTAATTTGATAATAATTAATTTCATTTTAATTGAACATTCATTAATTGCGATTAAATATTCAATTTACAAAAATCTCATAAAAATAGAAAAAAGTCATCTCACTTCATAAAATTATATATAAAACGCACCGACTCCAGAGTCATTGGCGACTATAGACAAATAAAATATAGAAATAAATGACAAAAGAATATAGATATAATAGTTGAGAGAAGAGGAAAAATAAATTAATATATACAAGTCCATTCGTGAAAATTTGTTGCTATTGAGAATTAAAATAGTACATTTTGACACTAGGCCGTGAAGAACTTTTCTGGCAAATATGAGGTTACAGGACGAGCCCAAGGCGAGTTCTGTAATCATATGGGGCAGAAAAGTTCTTCACAGCCGTGTGTCAAACAATATTTTTTATGCCATAGATGCCCGTAATCACGCGATTCTAACCTCGCTTCGCTCGGTTAAATCGCGGATTACGGGCACAATGACATAAAATATTGTATGGAA
>JAPYZM010002531.1:0-13586 GCA_030522845.1 Psyttalia concolor
CACGCAAAGTTGATCTCACTGGAGCATACAATGAGAGCACTCGACGGTAGTACTCTGTTAGCCGAGAAACAGCTATTGTCAGACGAAGTGGACTATCGTCACCGCGGTCAGACCTGCCCACTTGCAGTGTCTTTTGCTTTATTGCCTATCTAGAAACTAACCAAAACAGTTTTCATACAAAGATCACATCTGTCTCCCGATGATTCATTACCCTTTGAATTGGTAATGCCATTTTCATGAAGAATTCAGATACTGCAGATTGCGCCAATAAAATTTATTACTATTGTACAATAGCGCATTCTCGTAACTGGGGACTGTCGGAGGTATTTTCATCTACACTCAAGAGCACATAAAAATTGGATTCTACATCAGTCGAGAACTAAGACCTGTATTACGTCACATCGTTTGAAGAATGTTCACCTGATCGATGGCAACAGCTGCATCATCGGTTTTCAAGTTGGCCGTATTACCATTTGTCAAAGTCACTTTTAAACACCATCTGAAGATGACGGGAGAATTCCACTAGCACTTGTTGACTTTTTTTTTCAGCTGGACCATATTTTCACCTCTGCTTTACGGTATTTTTTTTTTACTATTTTGAGGTCTATTGTCATTGTTTATTCCGAATGGAGAGTATGTAATTGTTCGAATATATCGAATAAAGGAAAGAGGGAACGGAGAATTGGCCATAAATTTCGACAACCATTCAATCGAAAAAAATAGTAGAACGAGAAAAATAAAATAAAAAAATAGTGAAATGAAAATTTGAAAACAGAGAATCCATTCGAAAGCATTTTGATAATTTGTCAGTAGTAATAACTACTTCAAGCAATCCTAGAGAGAAAATTTTCCCTCTGATGAGTAGTAGAGATAAGTGTCAAGTCCGGCAATTTAATTTTAAAGAAAAAAAACACTGGAAACATTCGGTTCGGAGAGAACAAAATCTTGGAATTTCAGAGGGCCATTGAAAAGTCAATAAAATTCTACACACGAGAATTACGTCCTCAATTTTTCTGATTTATCCTGGTATTTATTGACTTTCATGAAGTCAGTGAAAAATGATTGGAAATGAAAATTTTCTATTAATGATTTGCTAAAATATGACTTAACATTGAGACGAAAAACTACTATCAACAATCGGCGATTGAGTTGATACAAAAAATTATCCTCTCGGCGTGACAAGAAAAATTCACAAAGGAATTCTCTTATCTCGCCGCAATTTTAATGAAAACTCTATCAGAAATCCGTTAGGAAAAAAGTCTGAATAGCATGGACAGTTACCAACAATAAATTCATTTCACTGAGTTCAATTGATTTTTCATGGAATAATAGACCTAAAATTTACAGTATCCGTCTCTTCTCCCATCACCTGTAAATATTCAATCACGAAATTGCTTGCAATGTGACTGGAATTGTCACTGGATGAAAAAAAGGAAAAAATTCCAACAACTACACCGGAAATTTCAGTGAAAAATTTTCAACAGTGCCAGATTGAAATATTGAATGACATCAGAAACTTTCCAATGGCAGATACATGTATTGCAGGCAGCAATTCGTGGTCATCACGATAGCTCCAACTGTTCTATGCAATGTTCAGAGGCAACAGTTGGTATTGTACTGGCAAAGTTTTGAATGGGCGTAATGAATGGGACAATGAAACTTTGATATTGTGTGTCATTTGTACTTCGAGCGCTCTCGGTAAGTTGAGTACAACACAGTGTTTCCATAATTCTCTTTAATTTTCACCTTGCCAATTAATTATTAACGGCGAGCATACCAAGATGCGGCATGTTATCGTGAGCGTTCAATTACACTCGATCAAACTATCAACGAGCCCATCCTACGTCACTGGATTTCAGACAAAGCCCCCTCCCCATTTCCAATCTTTATTTAATGATTTCAGGCTGCAACTGTGGTATACGGCGATTATATAACCGACGATAACCGATTATATCACCACCATTTTCTCGTGGTTCCCATTGTACTCTTTACACCACCACCTCCTCGTTTACCATCGCGTGGTGGATTAAATTTCAATGGGTTGAACATTTTGTCGTTTCACCGTTACACGTACTTCACACGAAAGCACCCAACTATGTCGTATTTTCTTCATTGAAATTGCCTCAGGATTGGAATACACTTCCACTCCTTCTTCTCTGGTCTTACTGATTGCCTGAGTCTGTCTCACTCGGTCGTCAATCGGCGAGATACGTGAAGAAAGACATTGCAGTGAGAAAAAAAAAATAATATTGCCAGTTCTTTTTATTTTATGGGCAGTATTATATTTTCTTATCCAGCAAATGAACTCCCAGATACTTCCCACGACATAAATATCAAGAAGTAGATGACATACATTTGCAATTTTAACATCAACACTGTCACATTAATTTTCGAAAATTGATATTCGAAATTCTTGTCAAAAATCTGGACTAAAAATGTCAATCAAAGCGTGAGTATTGATTTTTATATCGATTTTTGCGCATGAACTGGACCAGTTTGTGTGAAGAAAATTGTTTTCGGCGAAACTGCCGGCTGGTAAATCTAAAAAAAAATCTATAAATTTTTCGCGCACAATGGATACCAACAAAAATGAATAAATTGATCTCTCACTCATTCGGATTCCCCCCCTACAAAAGCTGAATGCAACCGTACATCTGTCGAATGAAAATAGCCTTAGTTTTCAATACATAGCATAGATAGCCCCTGGAGAATACACGACGATAAAGGCCGTTGGTGAATTCGCATTGCGCACGCTATTTGATGGTTCGTTTCTGATAACGGTCTACCACACTGTAGAAGATGAACCATGCACGTGTGAGTGTGTTGAGGGAGCACGTGAATAGGAACCACTGGGAGTCAGTGCGGAAGGCTTGGTGCCCACCAAATAGTATTACCAGTACATTGTAGAACCTGAATAGTCCCCATTTGAGCCGTATGAGTCAAAAAGTTTCGCTGTACTTTTCTTCATATATAAGATGCAGCCCTTCAACAACCCTCCAAGGAGCTCTCTACTTTCTCCTCATTCTCCACTGTTTTTTCTCTTTTCTCATATTTTCTTTACGATGAAAAAAGAAATTTAGAGATGGTACTCGATTAAAAAAATTCCTCCTCAACTATCGTCAACCTATTTTTTTAAATTTGTCTTCGCAATATTTATTGCTTTATATTATTGATTAAATTTCATCTACTTTTCTCCACTATCGTTTAACATTACTCTTAATCAATTTTTTTACTGAGCACATTAAATAAAAATGAAAAAATAGAGTTCATTGAGAGGGTATATAAGCGGGTAATTTAAAAGTTATTGGATGTTTCTTGAATTCTCTCGAAATTAATCTCGCCCAATGGAAGCCAGCAAAAATGAAAATGAAAATGTTAGGACTTGGAGAATATGACAAATCCGCACATTTTTCTTTTTTCTCTCCCACGACACGATCCATGAGATTCTTTCGCTTGCAAGTCGCAATGAAATTTTGATCCATTGACGACTACAATTCCAGCAACAGTGAGGAGGTTTGAATGTATCGCTAAAATATAAAAAAATATTACGACGGTTCAGCTCTTCACTATCATGACAGCAAGATTAGTGCGTCGTTTCACCGTACACCTGAGGCACGAATGCACTCGAAACTCGCAGTGCTGCGTGGCTAAAACAGATTTCTCTTTAAATTTATATGGCAGCGGTGGAGAATGGTTATTTGCCGTAAAAACAATGGCCGAGGCGGGTTATTGGCTTACACCGACGTGTAAAAGTTTGTGTTTCGAGGGATATCTATGAGCGCGGAGGAGTGTGAGAGAGATGTACTGGGTGTCTAAAAAGTGGACATTGAAGCTGGCCCGGTAATGGGTGCCGACGGCTTGAGACTCTCGTATAAGAATTGGTGTTAATTTTTTATGAATCGATGGAGAGAAGAATTCTCAAGTGAATTTGCAGATTTGTAGGCTCAGGAAAAAAATAATCCGAGTCTCGAAATGAATTGTAAGTCGTTCCAATTCAAATGATGCGCGCTTAATTTTTTTTTCATTATTCCATGCGTGGAATAATCCACTCACCTCTCCCATTGGTGGCTGGTTGTCTTTTGAAATCAAGTTTACAATTTTTATTGTACTCTTTACAAAGCTGTCCATTTTCAACTTTTTGAAAAGACTGCCGAGAATTTTTGGACACCCAGTATGAGCCCACGATAGGTAACACGATAAAAACCTCCCGGTGCCACACAGGCTGTACAGCAAATATGTCAGTCTCTCTGATCTGTTGTTGGGGGCCATTCAAAATGGAAATATAACAGAAACAAAATGCCAATGGATATTTGTAAATCTTTTACGGTGCATACTCGTGGTGAGAGTAGTTATAGCCGTGTTGTGGTAATTTCTGGATTTGTAGCTGCTGAAAACACTGTCTTCAGACTAAACCCTCCTAGCTTATTTTTTCGTTTACTTTTAGGGAAATAAACAATTTGTTGGAATACAGTGATATGAAAAATAGCCAAGTCTCCACAAATCCCTCTCAAACAGTGGCTATTTTTAAAAATCAATTTCAAGAAGTATATGTGCTGAAACCATAACCGATAATCGAAAAATCATTGGAAATTCCATTTGACAGTTGAACAATTCTTCACCCGACCAGGAAATAAAGAAATTGGTCGGGGTTGTTGGTCGCTCGCTACGACCGCTCCAATTGTTATTGCGTTGTGTTGATGTCGGTGGGAGCCATTACGAGCTGAACTACTAATTTCCCAACGAATTCTTAACTCCATTTGTAATGACTCGTCACGCGATTTTTGGGCTTTATTCAGAATGAAAAAAAATGAGCACACACACAGGCACACTCCTGGTCATGAAGCGTCTACATTTCATGAAATAACGATTTTTTTAGGGTGTAATCAATTACTAGCCTCCCTATTGGGAAGCTAGTAAACTTATCTGAAGCAATCTTCTCCTATTAAATTCGCGATTTCTCGTAGAATTCACAAAAAAAGATAAATAAAGTAGAAGCATTCGGTTGAAATTTGTGAATTTTAGAAAATTGAATCGATCTGAATAATTCTTACAAAAAAATTTCAAATCTTGAATTAAATTAAAATTTTCAGCATGGAAAATGTAAACGTAATACTTGAAGTGACTGTGGAAATCACTTATGGTTCTTCAACAGATGAAGTTTCGTTTCATCCCACGACGTAAGAGAAAAAAATGGAAGATTAGAAGATGATATGATGTAGCTGGAAACTTCTTGGCTCTCGGTAATTGCTCCGACTCAAGAATATAATAAATCTTTCTCCACTCCTATAGCTTCCACATCGCTACTTTCTGGCATTTATCTCATTTTTTTCACCTCTTATTTCATCGTACATCCACGTCCCAGTGAATAAGTCTTCTTCGGACAATTGCTTTGTTTCTTCGTTACAATAGGAAAAATAAGGAGAACAAGAGGTAGAAATTAGAGCTCACTCTTTCAACCACCAATCCAACTGCGATGTTCTACGGACAATGGGATTCCTCATTCAATCGAAAAAAAGTGATAGCTCGATAGCAATTAATTTTTAGTAGCCGTAGGGGCTCTCCAATGGATCTCTTTTCGTCGTCAATAAGTAGAAATCGGGATAGTGGAATGTAAGGCACTTGGCGAAGATTTCTAAGGCCCTTTCAGGCTTTGAAATGCGACCAAGTTCACATTATCCACACAAGAAGATAAAAAATACTATAGAATTGGCCCGGAAAAAGGAAAAATTTCACATTAAGAAATTAAATTTCACAAATAGTTCAAATGCAAAAATTTCCAATTTCTGTGGTGAATAATTTTTGATTTTATTGTCGATCCTCAATAGACAAACAAAGAGCCATTTTTTATAGATTTATGGAAATTAAATTTCAATGACATCGGGTGTCGCGAACAATGAAGAAAATTTCTCGTGGAATATTTTAAAAAGGAAGGTAAAGTTCACTTCGTTACCGACCCCAAATCCCCAACTCCATCAAGAACAATTGAATTACCTCAAAGTGGAAAATCTGTTATAACGGGGGCGTATGTCATCATGTTCTCTCATAATCTACTCCCGCACCGCAAGTTTTAATTTGAAAAAAAATAAAAGATAAACACAATTTCCGATGTAGGTATTACAATTATTCAAATACCAGGGGATATAGCGAACTATTAAAATTACCTTTTGGATAGAAATTTAAAAAAAAAAAGTGTGAGTATATCTCAAAAGCTTCGTACAAGTTCAGATTTTCATTAATCTTGATAACATATTTAATTGCAACGACTGGCGATAATTTATTGCAAAACTGTTCATAATGCCTTGATACCCTTGATTAAGTATCATCAGTTCTAGGTATGAATTCTCCCACAAACTGGCAGGTCTTAAATTCGAAAATCCAGGGATGAACGCTGTCCCACTGTCTCGAAGCGGAATGCATCTTCGGCTTTACCGCCAATCTCTCGGTTTCGATTTCCTCCTCCCCCCCCTTCCCCCACCCCTCCCCCTTCCACTCATCCGTTTTTATCACTCCCAATTCCCTGCCCTGGCAGAGGACAAAGCCCTCAGTAAACTCTCTCAAACTGACAAAGAAAATAGTCGAGACAAGAGTATCAGATCCCGGAAATAGAACCGACAGAGACAAAAAATGGAATAATAGGATGTGAAAAGTAACATTCATCTGTCTCCTACTGTACTGGATATTATCCACAAAGATGTTACACAAAATGCTGAGTAAAACGTAAAGCTACTCACCCATGTCGTTGTCACCGGGCACCCCAAGACTGTCACTATTGTCGTTGATAAAGGCTTCCGCTGTTGACGTGAATGTCTGAGGTGATAGTGTAAGGTCGGGTCCGCTTTCACTATCGAACAGTTCCAAATTGCTGTTTCCTAAAAAAAAAAAAGATAACAGATTTGTGAGACAAAATTTGTAGAAGATAAATACAGAACAAAATTAACTCTGAATTCTTTTCGAGGAAATCAAATTCCGAATTTAAATGATAAGCGGATTTGGTCTGAAAGCTGTGTCCAGGGGATTTGTCAATTTGGTCTAATGTTGCATATGACCATAGATGGATTTCTCTTGGGCAGTGCTTCTACCGATTTGGAAATTGTAATGATTATTGGCGAACATCCGCTAAAGAACAGACAGAATCTTCTAGAGCAATCAAATTGTGAAAATTTGAAGATAATCAGCATCACAACTCCAAAAGGAAAAGTTTTCAATGTCTGAGGGACACATGAGGACAACAGGTATCCTGAAGGATAAGGTTAGATCTCCCTTCGATATATCCCACTTATCGTGATATATTCACAAGTCAGACTTTGAATTTTCAATAACCGAGATATGGATAATACCACGGAGACACCCATAAACGACAATCGAGCCTTGGTTGTTACTCATCATACATTGTAGGTAGAACTGAATATAAACATGAATATGTAATACTACTGAAGCGTTCTAGTACTACGATGCTCACCGCAACACGCAGACAGTGGCATTGATTCGAACCCAGGAGATGCTCCCAGATTCAGCCGATTGATATATTCTGGAATTATGCATCTCCCTTTGGCTTGATGGGTACTCAATGCTCACCAGGATTGGCAACGACCGGACGAGTAAATACCCGTATAGTGATGCACGAGAATAAAGGGAGAATAGTGGAGTTAGTAGAGCTGTCCCATAAATCTACCTCGTCGACGGTAAATGAAGGGATTTGCCTCACGTTAAATAGTTATTGATCAGTGGTCGTCGGGGATGTTAAGTCATTAGAATCAGTATTTTTTTCCAGGTAGGAAAAGTCCACGGACAATGGAAGCAAGACTGGAAGAAGACATGTCATCAATACATAATCAAGCCTTGGTTTGAGGTGGGAACATCATGGCCGCCCAAGACCGGAGGAGTATAGAATCAGTTTCATCGTCAAATCAATGATTGATTCAAATACGATTCATAAATATTAACATTAACTTTTCATTGTCTAATCAATGCCTGATTAATCAGGTTCGATAATTCTACGTGGACAACGTCGCCTCCACGTGAAGAGTCCATTGTCTCTTCATTTGCAATTTAAGTTGAATCTAAGTATTCCAAAATTCTCACAACAAATTTCTGTTTCAATTACTTTTATCTATTGAATAAATGAGTAAATCTTTACGTTGTTCTTCCAGTAAGAATCAGAATTACACCCATCCTTAGACGAGATTTGGATAACCCTGATCGAATCATGACACCCGATGTTGGATCGCGACTCGATCAGCGGTGGGATCTCCAGTATTTGAAAGGTCTTGCAATTAATTGACGCCGGAATAATTGTTCCTAAACTACAAGTGACTCGATTATTCACATTTATCCTATAATTTATTTTGTGTTCAATGAAAGTTAGCTCTCATCTGCATATCAACATGTACTATTGTGGAATATACATGTAATCAGTTAGACAATTCATACCGAAAATTTCTCGAGTTTTGTATCTACCATTTCCACTGAAAAACAAAAGCGAATTGAAACTGTCTGCATGCATCACAGCGAAGCAGAAACCAGGTCTAATCAACATAGAGAAAGCATAGCGCCAACGTACGATCTCCTCAACTGTGAAAATATCTCCTGCATACGATATCGTGACTTGAAACTGGATCTTTATATTCATGAGTTATTTCATATATTTTTCGCTATGAATAGTTTCACTCGACAATGTCTGGGATGTCACAAGATAAATTTATACTAATATCAAATAGCATTCGAGATCATCCTCAACGTGTAGCGACGTATTTCATCTCAAAGTATAGTGATACAGCTCCGTTAAAAGTTTTCGAATTTATTCCAGGGAATTTCTCAGTTGAAAACAGAGGTAGAAGAAAAAAGTTGAAGGAACACGCAGAGAGAAGGGGAAAGAGAGGGAGAAAGGGAGAGAGGGAGAGAGAGATGAATAAAAGGGAAGGAAACCAGGGGATGGCTGGAGTTGGAGAGTAAGGAAGGTCTGAGAAAAAGAAAAAACCTCGAGTTGGTAAGCACACCTGGTGCCTACGTCGAGGCCAGGAGAGTAAGACCGAGAACCTGAGGTCTTATATCGCGTCCGTGGACCAGCAGTTTATGCAGTGCGCAAGCGAGCCCGACAAAGCCCGAGATATTAATTTTCTCGATGTATATGGATGAGGGTCGCGACTGGGGCAGCAGAACCGTATGAAGGAAGGGTGTCCCTTCGGTGATAGGAAAAACGAGGGTGCTGGTGGTACGTGAGAATGTGTATCAGGTACGTGAGTTGAAGGGGCTTCCAAATGGACATATGGAGGGAGTGTGATGGAATCGTGCTGAAGGGGTACTGCCAATAGGGAATAGTAGCTACTCGAGAATTCGGAGAATGAGAGAGAAGCCAAATTGATATTGATTGCTGAACGAAGTGTATTGTTTACCTTTTCATTAATCCTGGATGAAAATAAAGCTTCAGATGGCCCAAAAAAATCATTATTTTAGGATGGTAAACTGAAACTTTCATTTTTTACCACCGCATTGACAAAAATTATAAAACCTACAGACTTTCAGAACTTAATTCAAGATAGTAAGTCCCAAATTCATCTTTTCATTTTTTTCTGACTGGACAAAAGAGCGTAAATCGATACTTCAGAGGTTTCGTTAAGAAAATATTATTGAATGTTCAATTCCATCCTCAAATATTCAACGAGACGTCGGATTTAAATCCCCATTCCGTTCAAAAAAAAAAAAGATGTTTCCAGCATACGTATCACCCGCATACAATAAAGGTGTTCGAGGAAGGACGTATGAAGATGATCTGCCGAGATCATCGGGAAGGACGACTAACTCCCAAGTGTTGTAAAATGGTAGCCGTTAGAGGGACGGTGTGGCTGAATATTGACAGATAATTGAAATGGAGACCAGTATATGTTCGGATAACTCAGATGAGAAGAGCACCCGACTGGTAATCGGAAGGTCCCGGGTTCGATTCCCGGTCTGAAAATATCTCAATTCTTTCTTCAGTTATTCGTGGACTAAATATATTGAGAAGGAATTCCCACCTACCCAGAATCCTTCCCATCCATTAATCCCACTGTCCTACCTTGAAAATGTGGAACGCATTGCCCCTACCCAATTCACAACTGTTGGTCTGCCAACAACTGCGATCGCTAATGGTTAGTTTGTGAAACGAGAAGTGAGCCAAATTGCCATTGATCGCCGATTGAAGAATATCATCCACATCGTCGTGACTCCCCGATAAAAATACAATTCAAGATGTGAAAAAGAGAGCCTCTCCCACAAAACCTCCTATTTTCATCCCCTGCAATTTCAGCGATAATCCAATTGTACGAATTGACTTGCAAATACGCCGACCCCTCTCCCGCTAGCGTTGAATTTTCTCATTCCCAACAAGTTGAACAAATATCGTCAAAACAACATTGGATTAATCAAGTTACACGAGAACTAACCAAGACAGGGTATACAGAGCTCGTTGGGTTGGGTGGAAAATTTTATATAGGTGTAGGAGTTAACGTTAGACCAAGGTCTATTCAACCTTGGAGTAGCTGTTGAACTCTGACGATATGCAAATTATATGATGCTTCTTGTATCCAACGACGTAGCGCAGTTTGCTGAACCAAGCGAGAAGTCGTATTATGAAACTTAAGCCGTAGAGCACAAGTGTTGCGTTACGACTGTGGCATCAAGTTCGTCCCTGGTAGCTCTTCTCATTGCTACATTTTCCTCTCGGGTTTTTATCTTTATTTTACAACCACTTCCACAGTTCGTAGGTACAATTTGAAAACTTATGTCAGGACAAACCATCTGTCCCCCCGGCGAAACACTCGTCTCATCGCTCAAGAACTCCTCTGAAGATTCAATACGCTCGATATATGATTTTTTTCTTTTACGCTTTCTTTTTTTTTGCAAATGTGCATGTAGAGTATGTCTCCTGGTTAGTTCTTCAGTAGACGGCTTGTCAGGTATATTCTGTAACGTGATTTTGATGATGTTGATCTTATTCGCTTCCTCAGAAAATAGGATGTCACAGTACTTACGTGTACATGCACGATAATAAGCTCTACGCTGTATAAGGTTACTACGGCGGAAGGTCTATGTGTGCGTATGTACGTGAGTCCTGGGGTTCAAGTACATATACTGACGACGGTAAACGGTTTTACGACGCTCCTGACCTCGTTCGAGCAAATTAAATGGGGGAGGAAAAAAATTGCCAAGTGTATACTGTCAAATGCAGCGGAAACTGACTTAATATGTGAACATGAGCGCAGGAGAATTGAGAGTGGGTAACAATTCATTTTGGATTTCAAGGAGTCGTTTCGTATTCTGCTGGAGATTTCTAGGGATTTTTGGGGATATATCGGACTATGGAGGAACGATATTAATTTTTAGAATTGTTAGAAAATTTGGAAATATTTTTTAAAGCAGCAGACACCGGAACTACAGAATCCATTCAGAGACAAAGCGACTTTTGATGAAGGAGAGTTATTTCCGATCTCCTGGTCCTTTTCACTGGCTTGGACATTTATCGATTGCGAATTGCTACGTCAAGTGGTTGTTTCCTGCTTCAAGCTATCCAACAGCAGTTGCTAGCAGTCAGAGTGTTGCGGTGGATCATTCCGAAGTTGAACGATGTGACATGCGGTTGCCACCTGAGGATCGAACGTTGGATCTACGCACGAGGGCTAGTGATTTGAGTGATATCCGATGAGGCTTTGAAGATCGAGCCTTTTCGACCTTGTTCCGAATTCCAGACTGCAAGGATTTGACATTCGAGTGGTACTCAATCCGCTATGGAGGATTTAATCTCTTGGAACAATCTCCGGATCCAGAAACAATCTGGCAGATTGTGCTCCCAGTGCAAGCATGATACTCGAATTCCAAATACAATGGCGTAGGTTTAGGTGAGGACGAATAGCTGTTTTGATAGGTTAGAGGGAGACTCGCAGAACGTGTTTGCATCAAGTAAATGGTTTCATTTAAAACGTCTCCATGTACCCAGAAAAATTGTCTAGTTGAATCAAACAAATCAATTTATTTCAATACTTCTGAATGAATGCTTTGATTTTGATAAGAAGACATCACCAGTTGCATCAAATTTGAATTCGATCCACTGGCGAGTGAATAAATTCTCTAAGTATTAATAATTGATTAATAATATTTCATGGCATCTTAGTCTGGAAAATTGATACTCTTGTATAAGAGAAATACTATCAGCGGAAATATCAGTCAAGATAACTATTTGGTAATAGGTCGCTGTATCAAAATTTTTCAGAGCATTAAGGAGAAAACTGACGTGCACGCGTGCCCTCACCAGATCGCCGAGATAATCCAATCAGTCTGGGTTGGATACGCCGGGTTATCAATTCTCGGTTACCCGGTAATTGTTGGCTCATTGTAATTAATGTGACTCCAATTAAGGGGAATCACGCGATCCGTCCAAACCGCATGCCTATCAGACGAGGGCGAACAATGAACATGCAATACAAATTTTCTCTCCGCAACCTATGAATGGCTCCTGTGCACGCAGTCACCTGGTAAATGCCTCGCCAAGCTAGGTGCACTTATTGATCGATAGAAACTTGAGATTACATTCTGTACACTTCAATATTTTCCTAGAAATAACAGGCAATATTGAGTGAACTTCTGAATGTCTCAAGTTGTGATTTTTAGAAGTCAATTTAAGTTGAGATTTTCGAAGGGCTGAACTCAATAATTCTGAAGTCCCCTTCGAATTAATTAATATCAATGTCGCTCTCCGGGCTATGGGTGCCTTGAAAAAAAAATCGACTCGTTTCGGAAGGCTCTAACTTTCTCTACTTTTAGTTTTTCTTTTGTTATAGCCTTGTGATAATGCCCCGATGTTTCCAATATTAAACTTCAAAAGGAATGTTTGCAAGGAAAGACTATGGGCTTTTTTTTCCGGCTACCTTTTTTATTGGATATACATATTTTCCACTGGTAGATCCCCAGCCAATTTTCGTAGTCGTACAACCGTGAAATGCATTCGATTCGCGACGCTTCCGACATGTTGACATATGGATGGTAAACCAACCGTGCGTATAGTTAGGTTAGTTTATAACCGAAAAAATTTTAATGCTCTCCGAAACTCGATAATAGTGGATAATAGTATTCCATTTCTCCGTATTCGTTGGTTTAATCGATTTCCCTTTTCATAAAAAAAATGAGGGTAACATTTATTTATATATATATATATATCTATAGTGTACAGTATAGCAATTTTGATTTTTTACAGAAATTTCTATATATATGTATTATTGTGTCGGTATATAGCTGGGTTATTATTGTGTTGTCTTAGCGGTTTGGAGACTTTGAGGCTCGTTTTTGGAGTTTTTTGGCACAAAACTGCAGATATCTTGAAAACTATCAGGGACAGCTCCAAAATTCGAACGGATTTGAAAAGCTGAGGAAATTTCCGATCGATATAGTATCTTACATTTCGATTTTCGTCATTTTTTGGAGTTTCTAATTTTTGACCTCTGGGCCCGCCGATTTGGGCTATTTTCGGCTGTCTGAACACATTTTCGGCGATATCTCAAAAACTATTGGTCCTATCGCCTCGGGGTTTGTTCCATTCGAAAGCTGAGCTCATTTCC
>JAPYZM010002532.1:0-13576 GCA_030522845.1 Psyttalia concolor
AACTTTGTCCGTTTATGACAATTTCGGTCATTGTCAAAATATGACATGATCTGTCGGATTATGACTTCATTTGACATATTCTGACAATTTCCGAGAAGACTTCCAGTCTTCAGGTTTGTCAGAATATGACAGAATATGACATATCCGATTTGATAGAATTCGTCAAGATACGACATAATATGTCCGACTATGGCATAATTTGACATATTCTGACATTTTATGACATTTCATCAACTTGACAGAATATGACATTTTTAGCGAAATAAAATCGGACATAAAATGACGAAATTTGTCATTTCATGTCACATGCTGCCATTTTATGAAAAATTTCCGAAGAATTGTCAGAATTTGACATTTTTTGACATTTTCTGTTAAACTTTGACAGAATCTGTCGACGAATTTTCACGAGGGTGGTAATGCATCCATTGATAGAGGTGGTTATGATTCTTTTTAAGGGGATATAAGAAGCTACGGATATAGACAGAATATTCTTAAAGTCTGGAATAATGTAACTGTGAAAACGTGTATGTAAACGGAGTGGGGAGATAGACTTTGCGCGGTACCCGTGACCTTGAGTAGCCTAGACCTTACGTCTCTCCCGTTCCACTACTCGCAATATTTTATCTACAATGAGGATAGAAAATGTGAAACTCAATTTAAAACTGTTGCCCGGCGTTATGAACAAAAAAATCAGCGGTTTCAATCAACCGAAAAATCTTTTGTTGGTAGTTTTTGTGGGAGAGCGGAGAATAGCCATGAGGCCTCGGGCGGATGAGTAATTTTTCGGAACCAGATCGTCGAATTGACGTGACGAGTGGGAGTTTTCTAGAACTTTACATTGCCCCCTGATTTTTCCAGTTTCCACCACTGTGCCCTACGTTGAGAAATTCATTGCTCTCAGGTTTGTAACAGCAGAGGAGCAATTTAACTAATTTGGTAATGTATTAGAATGTCCATTTTGGAAGTAAGCCTCCCAGTTCGGCTAAAATATGGCCGATTCGGTGATATTTGTTCCTTCCCTGAATTCCAGTTTGTTCGCCGAGCCGTCGGCGATGAGGTTTCACCTGGGATATTATCAATAAAGAAAGAGAGAAATGAAGGGCATCTACTTAGAAATACTTCTCGTCTTACCTGTCTCTGTCCGTCTGGTTGAGGATCTCAGGTGAGATTCTCAGTTCCTCTCTGGCGTCTCCCACCACCCGAGGAGATCGGGGTATACAGCTACTCACCGTTGAACCGGCACATGTCGTTGGGAATCATAGCGAATCCTAGAAGCCGCACCTAGACCCGGATGGCAGTCCGCATAGCTTCGCAATCCTTTCCTTCTTTTTTGTCGTTGGGTCGTCGTGGACGGTTCGCGCCTTTTGCAAGAGGAGTGGTATGAGGTCGTGGTGGAAATCGTTCCGACGCTGCCATCTCGCGGAACTTCGGAGAACCTTGTTACATTGGCGCGTAATTATGGAAGTTAAGTGAACGCGAGCGTATTAGGATGTTCTTGACGAATGGAGACAGCTATTGATCCGGAAAAGTTAATTATCAATTTTGAGTGTTTGTTTCCGCGAGCTCCAGTCATTCTCACTTCTTTTTGGTTGCGAATGGATTTTTTATCGTCGTGCAAATTTAAGGACACTCTGTCTTTAATTTAATTTCTTTCTGCTTTAAGATTGTTCGCAAATGAATAATTGGATTGATAAGTCGATATATATGAAAAGTCCTTTAATTACGTTATTGTTTATTAATTGGTAATGTTCGATCATCCATATCTTCAATCTTTTTGATTAACCTGAATTCGCATCCAAAACGAATAATTTTGCCATTGAAATATCACCGGACGAATTAACATGAAAAGGAAATTAAAAATCATCCCAGCTAGAGAATGGCAAGATTGAGATGGGATGTTTTTCATTTTCTTCTGATATTAGTTCAGTCAGTGATTATTCCAGGGCAAAATTAATCGCTTTGGATACGAATTCAGCTGCATTCTTTTTGGTGGATGGAAATAGTATGAAAAATAGAAATTCTATTGATTTTCCTTGTAGAAAAAATATTAAATATTTCGTCCAACACTCGAGCCCCGTTATCAATCTAAATAGCAACTCTAACGAATTTGCCGCGATACTGAATTAATGAATTATTTAAAAAATTAAGTAAAATTGAGTAGAACTCAATTGACGCGTCAGAAAAATGTGTTGACTCCTCAATGAAAGTTTTTTATGTGTATCGCTAATTTTTGTTGACTACTTCCTAAAAGTTATCTAGTTTTCCATAAAAAATTCCACCGACTACTCGATAAAATTGGTTTACCCCTCGCTAAAAATTGTCTAAACGTCTGCCATAATTTTTATTGAGGAGAGTGAATTTTATCAAGCGATTGGGTAATTTTTCTCAAACGTTGATAAAGCCAATTACGCAACGAAAGGATTAGTCAATTACCCAACGAAAGGATAATGTTTACTTAAAAAATTCTTTCCTTGTAGAGATCCTAAATTCCTATACGCGAAATAAGATTTTAAAAGCCCTCGCCAAACATTCAAATTCCCTCGCAGTCCGCGCGTACATAGGACAAAGAATCCCTTGTTCCCCCCTCCCGCTGAGTGCCGTGTGGTGTCGAGCCTACGATTGGCTGAATAAAGAAAACAAAGTCTCAAGGGGAGACGCGTGGGCTCTTGAGTATTCTCCCTCGTGTCATCGTGCCGGTGACCGGCTTACGGATCACGTCAAAAGTCGTCTGCCAGTTATTAATTTTCACACGTCAATTCGATAACGATTCGGTAACGATGTCGTTTACATTCACACCAAAAAAGAATCACAGGCGAATACCGACAGTAGACTCACCTGACAATAATTACGGGCGGCTTGAGATCAAGATGAAGAACATTTGCTGCGTCCTCTGTAAAAAAAACTTCGTCATCAAAGGTATGTGGCGTCTATGGCGTAACAAAGGCCCGATACATGAACGCATTTTCTTGTTGTCTCGTGGAAGAGCACCGAGGATCGCGGCCTTTGTCAATTTTTCCTCGGGAAATATTATCAGATGCATTCTTGACATGAATAAGCTGTGATGGCTTGAGTGCTTTACATAAAAAACAAATTCTTGACATTTTTTTGATGAGGCATTTTCACGGATTATATTTGGTCAGACACTTTGTTCCGTGGAGGTATTCATTTGTTTTCATTTTATAACGCCAACGGTTCTCGGAATTGGAGCGTCGGGAAATGAATCTGATACATTTTGGAATGGGCACTAAGGTTTTATTTCATTTTGTGGCTTTGTTCATTCTGTTTACATTTTTCATTCAGTTTCCTGGCTTATTATTGTTGTTTTGGTTGAAGGGACAGAGTAGATTCAATGAGAATAGAATTTTACTTTAACCATAACAATAACAATGCCTTAGTCTTCGGGTGTAATGAGTGTCCGAATTTTCGTTTATCCAGTTCAGTTTCATTTGTAAGCCGACACGGACGAGACTTTTGGTAATTTCTTCTTCGCCATTTGCATTTTATTTCTGTTATTGTTGATTACAATTTTTGCTTTCCATCAATTATTCTTTCTTCTATCGATTATCTTCTTGGAGAGGATAACAGAATTAATACGTCATCGATTGTTACTTAATTATGAGTTGTGGGTAGCCGTTATTTATTTGTTTAAGCTATTTTTTTATTTTATTCAAATCGTTTTCTTGTCTTTTTTTTAATAGATCGCTGTCGATTTGGGAGAAGTGTAATGCCATTGGTTCGATCCTGTGGACATGCAATTTGTGATACCTGCTCGAAGGTCAGGGCACACGAGGCCTGCCCTATCTGCAACGACACACCACCCGTTCCTGGTGGTGGTAAGGTGGATGAGCTAATGGCCAATGTTTATGTGGTGGGATTGTTGAATATCAACAAGTCGAAGTTGATTTACCATGACGACCCTAATCTCAATTTCGAGAAGTCACTCAAGTTGAAAGCTCAACAGTGCACTGTCGCTGAACGATGTCATGAGTGTGGGGATCTAGCGACGGTCAAGTGCATACCATGTAAAAATGCTTACTGCAGACAGTGTTTCGCCAGTGTAAGTGTATTGTATTTTTTTTGTAGAATTTTCATTGAATTGTAAGGATAATAAAGTGCAAATGATATCTACTATCATCATTTACACTTTATTATCCTTACAATTTTTTTATTTTATTAATTTAATACATTTCAAATGTAATCGGAAATACTTTTTTGGTTGCCATTGGCAAAATTGTCTGATAAAAATCTGATATTATCCCTTGAAATGAATCTTTATGGAGATATTTTAGTGACTCACGAGATGGAAAATCGAAAATTATTCATAGTTTTTTCAATTCAATTTTTAGATGTTTTTTTTGCGGCGATGAAAATTTTATAGACACTCTAAATTGAGGACAAATGGAAAAAAATGCTCTCTGATATTTTATTCTGTTTACTGAGTCATTGTTTCTTTATAAAATTCTGTATGAATCGGGTAAACCGAAAACATGAGGTACTGGTACACAAAACTGATAAATAATGAGTCAACAATAAATAATAATTGGAATTGTTGGATTAAAAATCAATATTTTCTTTAATACTAATTATTGGGGATAGTCATCCAGAATTAATTCCGCTTTTTATTCTCACTGCATTCTCGATTTTTGTTTATTGATTTCAGTTGCACGTATTCAAAACCAACAAAGATCACATGATGACTCCACTCGATGCTAGTATAGCAAATTTGGTAGAACTGCCAATTTTTTGCGATAAACATAAAGACCTGAAGTTTAAGCAGTGGTGCGAAAACTGTGAAGAGCCCTGCTGTCAAGAGTGTGCCATTGACATTCATCGGCCTCATTCTCTAATCAGACTCAGAGAAAAGGTAAACCACAAGCGCCCCATAAATTTAATTAGCACACGTTTATTCACTTCTATGATAAATTTTTTACATTTGTAAATTTATGTTACTTTAATAATATTTTCAGAATCGTCAGATCCTGGAGGAGTTTCAGGAAGCATATTCCAACCTGGGCGGCACCCTCCTCCTCACGCGAGATTCCAGAAAGGTAATTGACAAGAATTTATCCAATAATTATAAAGCAATATCCAGTTGATTTAATAATTCGATTTCAATGACACTGCTGGAGTGAGAAACTCTCGGATATCTGTCTTTCTTTATAGAATTAATAGAGTAAAAAAATAGGAAAATTACAATAAATAAACGGTTTAAAGTCACCACTTCGATACTTAAAAATATTAGGTACGGTTCATGACAATAGCCATTGAAAGGTGTCTGGATTATACACTAGACTGAAGGGGTAATCAGTAACAATGACTTCTCCATTGAATTTTAAAACTGAATACTTCGAGAATTTTAATATATTTTTATGGAGCTTTTAAAAAATTACGTAAAATGTCAAACAATTGTCAACAAATTATTGAATTCGTAAAAAAATAATTCAGAGAATCTTAGAAGCTTTTACAACATTCCAGGGGGCTTAGATATTTTATTATACTTATATTCTGTTGAATTTGAAGTGAGTTTTAACAATTTTTTCTTTTCTATTTCTAGGTAAGTCTCCTAAGATTTCATGAATTTTCTCAGTAATCATCCGCTCCGAATTTCGTAAGTGATTACACGCCCTTCTTTCTCCTCTTATACCATCTCAAATATCACCGGATAAATTTAAACATTATTTCATATCCCCAAAGAGTTGCAAAAAATTGCTATCCCCCACCGTAAATGAATAACTAATATTGAGAAATACGTGGAATCCAACCGTTGCTCTCAATCAACAGATAATCGATCAACAATCAATCGTTAGGTACTGAATAGCGCAGTTCAAGGGGTGGATCAAGTACAGTCTCATAAAAATAATAAGAAAAAACAAATAAGTACAAGTATGACTAGAGGAATAGACAAATACTTATTGATTATCGACATACCCGTTTTCATGTACTTCTCACTCAGTGGAGTGGGAAAAAGGGAAAAAAAGAAAAACAAGAAAATAGGAAAATTCCGAATGAATTTACGAGAATGATACTCATGGCAACGACACATGAAACAAGATCCACTATTGGCCCCTGTTGTAGTCCCTCAACTACTCAGCACTATTCGACAGTGCTCATCGTTGTTTTCTCCTGCTTCTTCTTTTCCATTGCCTTTTTCAATTTTTTAGCCTTCATTTTGGCTTCCATCTCTCGAAATTTCATCTCAAGATAACGATCCACTTCTGGACCGCTGAAATCCTCGGGAAACTTGGGCATAATTGGTAGAATAAATTTGTACAGTCTCTCGTTGAGTACGTACAGTTGAGTTGTCGATTCACACTTGACATTGAACCACCAGTCACAAGTGAGTGCTTGTTGGCTGAATATTGTGCCATTTGGGCAGAGAAAGGAGGATTTACCACCGTTCAAGTCACAATAATGCCAAACCTGAGGAAATAAAATTAATCCTGATATCAATATCAATCCTAAAAAAATCGTGACTACGAATTTAAGGGGGAAGTGTTGAAATAGGAAAGTATCTTTTTTACGCAAACCCAGAAAAATAATTGGAAAATTATTTTTTCATAATTAAAACTCTCTTTTTAATAATTTAAATAACTCGTTTTAGCTACGAGGCCTAGAGGCAATTATTCTGTGCCCGAGTGGCTTCATCTATTCTATTATAAATTAAAATATACCCGAGTATTTTCTAATCCTCTTCGAATAAAAATTGCCGTCTTGTGAATTAAAAAAAAATCCGACGATAGACCCATTTTTTCGGTGTTATGAAATTTAAAAAATATGTACTCCAGAGAAAATTAAACAAGTAATTCTATCGGTAGTCGCGAGAGGGAAGGAAAATTATGTAATTCCCGCACTATCATTGAAAATTCCAAAAGTCTGTATCAGTACTCACTTGACATCCGGTGGACGGATCCCCGAAGAATCCCTTGTACCTCTGCTCCTTGCAGTTGAAATTAGTCTCCGGTATAACAGCATAAGCCGGATAATCGATACCGGGTTTTCCCCTAGTAGCACCATACTTGATTGCCATTGTTGGAATATTGAGGGCATCATCGATGAAGCCCTCCGCAAGTTGAAAGTGTTTGGGTGTTTGGGTAGTTGTTGTCACTCGTTTGTCCTCCATCTCGTCAACATCCTCATTTATCTCATAACTCTCTCCAGTCGGTGCATTATAAGGTTTGCCACGAGTTTTGTAAGGCCTAGCCTCCTCGTAATCCTGATTATCATGAATTTGATAAGATCCACTGTCATAATCATGAGCATTGCCATTCTCATCAATATCTTGAACAACCGGCTGATAATATTCTATAAAATTTTGACTCTTAACGCCGTAATCCGAGTAACCAGACAACTTGGATTTTCCATTATTCTCGTATGTTGGGCTCTTAAAGCTGGTGAGCTGAGGGGCAATGGGAGGTGATGGGGTTGCCTGGTATCTAGTTTCTGTCACTACTTTTGGCGCTGTGTAGGGAATCTTTGAATCACTGTAGCTCTCTATATTCGGTGAAACAACAGGCTCTGACAAATGCGATGGTGCACTATCGGGTTTCCTGGGGCCTTGCAAAAGACTCAATATTTCAGCGAGTGTCTTAAGGCTTGCATCAATGTTCTCTCTGTTGAGCATCTCGGGTAGCTGATTTGTCAGCTGTAGGCTTTTGAGAATGCTCTCATTGTCGATTACTGGAGTTGTTGGCTGATAGATTGGTCGACGTTGAGGAAGGGGTTGAAGTCTGAGGGGTTGGGCTTGTGGTTGGTGGTGAGGCTGGTAGGCACGAGGTGGCTCAATCTTGACGTACTTCACAGGCTCCAAGTCCTCGACTGGATAGTAGTCTTGAATTCCTTGATTCGATACTGGAGTCGGTCTTTGATAATCGAGGAAGTAGTCACGATAGATGTTTGGAACTTTTTGTTTGTGTTGGGTAAGATAGGGATTGCGGCTCTGGGGTCGTCTTTCTTGCTGATAGTATCTGGTCTCCTGGACGCTGGGTGTCGTTATCTCCGGCTGATAAACTGGTCTTCGCTCGTAATTTCTGTAGTACTCCTCGTAGGTTGGCTTGGTGTATCGTAATGGTGTAAAGTAATCGTTATCACCTCCAATGGCTTTCGGATCATATTGAACGGAGGGGATAAATTTGTCCTGTTTAATGATTGTGGCTTGGTGGCCGGGTGATCTCAGGTGGTCGGGCTGGGGAACTCGGGCAATGCTGGGGCTGGTATCGTCGTATTGACTTTGTTGATTTACATTGTTATTCGCTACATAATGACTTAGGTAAGGGATTAATCTTCTGTAGCGGTTTATCGTACTTTTGAAGGTTTCAAAGTCCATATTCAGGTCTTCATCGGCGTCATCTGGCATCTCTGCGGTTATGTTTGATGAGGCCAGGACCATCCATCTTGTCAGGAGGACTAGAGAGAAAAGATAATTCAATTGTAGTGTGGATTAATGGGGGGGGGGGGGGGGGGAAAGAGGTTGGGGCTTTTGAAATTTTAGGGGGATTGCGTTTTAAGAGAGACGACACTTTGCCAGGAGGATGGGGGCGTAAATGGAGGCGCTTTGGACAGCGGGGGCAAAGGAACACACGCCTAGGCTATTTCAACGACCACTGCTTAACATATTTCCATTATTTGCGCTTGGGCCATCTTCTATCTAGAATACATGAAATATCGTTTCTCTTTAGTACTGTGGATTCATGAGCTCACTCTCTCACTCTCACGTCATTGTCGGTTACCGTGTATCTCTGGGTTATCATAAAAACTCTCGGTTCACTAGACTCGCTATGAATTTTTATAAACCTATTATGTATCTACTCGTGTTACAATCCGCTCCGCAATGTCGCTTGTTTGTATTTTCAGGTTTATTCGTTTTTTTCATTCTCGTTGGTTTCGGTATTTTTTTTTTTCTTCTTTTTTTTTTTTTTTTTTTTTGGTCGGAGTTGCGCTCATCCCCATGTGGACAACATCAAAAGGATATCATTCGTTAGACACGGGTATGGCTGGACGAGCGTAATATAGAGGGATATTGCTGAAAATGTATTAATGGGAAATTCGGTTTCTGCAAAAATAGTTCGATTCAATTTAGCGAATTGGAGATTGATTTTTTAATCAATATAATCGGGCTGAGCTGGTAAATTCAATCAAATATATATATATATTTTTTTCTTTGGTTATATTATTTTGGATGGATATGGTATTATTTATTCAGGATTCAGGATGAGTGATGGATGTTTTGGAAGTTTAGTTTTCTTATTTATTTACTTCATACGGATTTTAGAGTGAAAAATTATTAGAATTTTTTATTGTTCGGCAAGACTTGAAATGAGGGAGCAATAAATTAAGAATGTGTGCATTATGACAATTTAATGAACTCAATTTTGTCGCCAGTAAATAATAAGAAAGGCTAGAATCTCTTGAATTTCAAAATAGTCTGCCTCTCCTTGTGTCGATTTTTGATTCGCAGCTAATTTCTGAAAACAATTCAACAATTAATGAATATTTAAAAATACATATATTTATATATGTATAAATATATAAATGACACATTTTTCCCTGTAAAAATTCCCAATTGAGGCATGTCATTCATAATTAATCTTCTTACTAGTCTTTTGAACGAATACCCTCTTATTAATTGAATTATCCATAGAATTGTTATTTTCATTTATTGAAAAATTAAATTCCCTCGATTATAATTCGTGGCGATTCACTTTAAAATTGAATTTCCTTATTTATTTACTCGGTGCGAGTATGAAAATACGAGGTAAAGCAGAATCGTTCTGGTCAACTCTCGCAATTAAAACGAAATTGGCAATGTCCAGGGGTGGGTGGAGGAGGAAGTGAATTGAATGAAAGAAGGGTGAAGAGAGAACGTCATTCGGCCAACTGGCTTCGTAGTAGTACAATCGAATTTTTAAAAATGTTATAAACCACGCTTGGGAACGTAGTTGGAGACGATGAAATACTGTTCTAGTGTACGTGCGCTGGCCCTTTGTTTCTTCTGTTCCCCCAATAAATAACTTGATCGCAGCAGTAAATTTTTGCTCGATTTTTTATTTACAGCGTTCGATTTTTGTTTACTATCGTTTTTTTCCCGTTTTATGTTTTTCTTTTTTGGTTTAGTTGTTTTACAGTACAGCCCAATTGGGAATTTTTCATTGAAGATGTGTTGTGCACGTGTGGACAAAATAGGTGGGCATAACGCTCGGACGAATGCCACTCCATAAATATATCAGGTACAACCTGGTGAAGCGTAACATGTCTATATCACGTTTAACTGCAGACGTGTGTGTACGAAAAGGGGTGGGAGAATGGCGAGGGGGAGGGGGGCAATACTCGGTACGTTTTAATGGTGAAAACGTAATGCCACCGGTACCACGTGACATTTAATCGGATCAATGGATTTTAATTGTTTCTGTCGGAGAAATAGCGCTATTAGGGCTTTTCGTTTAATCATATTTGGGTAATACATTGTGGTATGTGTTTGCACTGTTTTGAATTTCCAAACCAGAGGGTTTTTATTTTTTTTTTTTTTTTCAACTCTTTGTGGTGAGAGCCTTATAACGTCCAACGACAAATACATGCCAATTTTAATTATCTCCGATTATTCTACCATGCAGCATTGATAAATACCTATTCGGCCCTCTATGGCCTGAATTTCCTTTTAAACTATGATCGTACCATTTGCTGTATAACCGATGATAAAATTGCGATTATATGCGATTAAACTGTGACCGCACTTTGACCTACCCTGGCAGAGGGAATAATTCAATTTAGTAATTCAATTTGAACCATTTTCTTTGAATCGCGTTATAATTTTTATGGTTTTCACTTTGTTGTGAGGTTTTTTTTCCACCCCGAAACTGGCAAAGGGAAAGTGAGTTTTGAGGTTTTACCGCGGAATTGAGTTGAAATTATTACGGAATTTGACATGGTAAATGACAATCGGACAGGAAGGCGAGAATTTTGCTGGTTGATTGAGAATTTAATACAAATAAAAATTTTTTTTTGATTTTTTTCAAGTGAAAACAAGATTTTCTCAAGTTTTTTTTGAAGTTTTAATAAATGCAGAGGTACGCAGAAAAATTATCCCGGGGAATACGAGATTTGAAAAGAGAATTTATCCTTTTGAAATTGTCAATTGTACGCCATGCGACAATTTGGATAATCGATACAGAAGTCGATAAGTAAAATTTTTCGAGGTACAAAAATTTTTGTGAGAACTTTTTGTATAGAAGTCACGTGACTATTTTTTTTATTTATAAAATGATAATTTTTGTTGTTTACGAGGTCATACGTATTTTAATAGTTTCATTACGTGAATTACGAGAGCAATGTCGTAATTTATGTTTTTAAAATAATAATTTGCACTTATCAATTCGTCATTTACGATCGCAGTCAAGAAAAATATGGGATTGAGATTGTAAATTACGAATTTAATCTCGTAATTAACGTTTCAACGAAATTATCAACTTCAACCTATGAAAAGTTTTACATTACAATTCTCCAGTCTCAAAGTAAATTTTTCTTTCGCATACAAAAATTTTAATATGTTGAAAAATTGGAGTGAAGCATTAGCTCTACGGTACAGAGTAAATTATTAAAAATTTCATGTACCTAAATTAATCCATGGCATTGTCCTCCTCTTTTCTAATTTCACGTCTCAAGTACTGGACTAGCGCGTACTGTCTTGATTTGATTTCTTTACATTGGCAACAAACCAAAGAAAAGTGTGAATCTGCTAAAACTCCAATACCAATGTCCAATCTCTCTTCATCTCTTTCAGCCACCTATAGAGATGGGGTTTCCATTCTATAACCCAACCTGTTCTTTCACGTTTGCCTACTTGTCGGTGGGCATTGGGTACGTACCACGAATATCAAATTCCCAAAATGAGGAAACAAGTGCTTGCCTCCTACTGTTGTATAACACCAACCTCTTGCCTGCCTTTTTTTTTACGTGACTTGATTATCCGATTGGACTCTTTTTTTTTTTTTTTCACCTTTGTCCCTTCGTTTAGACGATTTTTATCCGCCAATCCCCGTCCTCACTGGGAATAGGTGAGTTGGTCAGATCCAATCTCTGAAAATCGCATCGGTTTCTCAAATGCTCAACTGCCGGGGGGGGGGGGGGAATTATATGCACGTAAACTGAGCTCTAACCTCGGCAATTGTCACAATATCAGTGTATTTTTCTGTTTTAATGAGAGGAAAAATCTATAAAGTTGCGTGTATGACGGACAATGGACGAATGATGGCAATAACTGCTCATTTAAAAAATGTAATTGCTTTTGTTGCATGAATCTAATTATTTGTCGTTTGATTTTAAGGATAATCGCGCGATGTGTAAAAAATACAGAGAGAGAGAGAGAGCTTTTTAGTAAAAATTGCCGTTCCGACGTGACAAATTAAAACTCCAGTCTCAGGTTCTGAAGATTCAGCTTCCGGGATTCATTGAATTTCACTCGGGTAATCTCGAGTTATTTGGATATACCTCAATTAGGTATATCAAAATAGTATGAAATTTTCTCATTAAAAATTCCAAATTTCAGGACAGAATCAATAGAAATTGTTTATTTCATTTGGATTTTGGCTTTTATCGTTTTTGTGTTCCAAAACATTACGAGCCAACATCCCATGAAATTATTACTTTATTTTTTAACACTGTCTAATTGATTCAGTTATCGTAGTTGCAATTGATATTTACCTGATAACGAGGGAAAAACATCAACAGCTTTTCATACTCACGTCCCACGCCAGCTACCTTAACACCTCTGAAAGGCTATAACGAGTGCACTTGGTGCAAGTCATGCTCGAAATTTAATGAATTACGTTACATCCAGATTTTCATGTTTGAACTGAATTTCTGGAGAACTGTGTCAAATAATTTCTACAGAAACCAAACCATTGGAATTGAGAGACGAAAGTTATTCACCCTTCGTTATTCGTTGATTTAGAGTAACTCTAGCTTCAGCAGGTCTTACGAGTTCACAGCAATTTAAAAAAAATCAGAATTTTCAATGGGGAAAGGGGGCTCAATCTTTAATAAACTTGCAATGAACGCGCAATTATTTATATTAATTTTTCCATTTTTCACTACACAGGGAAAATGAAATTGTAAGGTAAAAGCTTCCCAAATCTCTCTCTCCCTTTATTTTTGAAATACTCAATGACTCAAGGCACAATCGGAGAATCACTTGAATAAAAAAAAAATTGTTCGGGATTGTTGGTCGCTCGCTACGCTCGCTCCCATTGTTGTTGCGTTGAACTATCTTCCCGACTAATTCTCAACACAATTCGTAACGCGATTTTTTTCCTTTATTCGCCCCTTGACGAGCCTCGTAATCGTAACGAACTTCCCGATAGACTGAAATATCAACCTAGAAATTTAAGAGGTGGGGGGAATTTACTCCCACCCGAATGGGCTGTAGACACAGTCAATGCCTATCGATCGCGATCAAAATTCCTTCGATCGGATGACAGGCTTGCGTGGGAGCGTGAACGATAGAAATTGAAAAATCAAAATTTCTTGTAATCCTTATCTTTTAAAAAACTCAAAATGGGGTGGGGGGATTTCGCTCCCAAACTAA
>JAPYZM010002533.1:0-14246 GCA_030522845.1 Psyttalia concolor
GGCGACTTCGGTTTTTTTAAGATCTCTTGAAAACTAAACGGGTTAGCGTTTCAAATCCACCGGCAGTGGATTCCTGAGGAAATTCCCTAAATATCTGGTCATTTGGAGACCCCGGGAACGATTGGAAATATTTTTTCTAGGCTCCTAGATCCTGAAGAGCGAAAACTTAATTAATTAATTTTGAAGAGACTTCGGTTTTTTTAAGATTTCTTGAAAACTAGAAGGGTTAGCGCTTCAAATCCAACGGCGTTGGATTCCTGAGGAAATTCCCTAGATATCTGGTGATTTGGAGAACCCGGGAACAATTGAAAATATTTTTTCTAGGCTCCCAGATCCTGAAGAGCAAAAATTTAATTAATTAATTTTAAAGGGACTTCCGTTTTTTGACGATTTCGTAAAAACTAGAAGGGTTAGCGCTCCAAATCCAACGGCGTTGGATTCCTGAGGAAATTCCCTAACTATCTGGTGATTTGGAGACCCCGGGAACGATTGGAAATATTTTTTCTAGGCTCCCAGATCCTGAAGAGCGAAAACTTAATTAATTAATTTTGAAGAGACTTCGGTTTTTTGACGATTTCTTAAAAACTAGAAGGGTTAGGGCTTCAAATCCAACAGCGTTGCATTCCTGAGGAAATTCCCTAAATATCTGGTGATTTGGAGACCCCGGGAACGATTGGAAATATTTTTTCTAGGCTCCCAGATCCTGAAGAGCGAAAATTTAATTAATTAATTTGGAGGCGACTTCGGTTTTTTTAAGATCTCTTGAAATCTGGTGATTTGGAGACCCCGGAAACGACTGGAAATATTTTTTCTAGGCTCCTAAATCCTGAAGAGCGAAAATTTAATTAATTAATTTGGAGGCGACTTCGGTTTTTTTAAGATTTCTTGAAAACTAGAAGGGTTAGCGCTCCAAATCCACCAGCGTTGGATTCCTGAGGAAATTCCCTAGATATCTGGTGATTTAGAGCCCCGCAAACGATTCAAAATATTTTTCCTCGGTTCCTATAAATATTTTCTTTATCCACCAACAATTCAAATTCTTACGTTTTCATTTCATTTCAATTTCCCAGTAATGTGTGATTAATTCCTAAACTCACAACTGCAATTATCTTCAATTAAAATCCTCCCAATTTACTTCGCACATTCCCTAGATGTCTTCTCTAAATCCCAGAAATATCAGAAATTTTTGAGAAACTGTAAATGAAATTTCCACTACAACATTAATACCATTGGCGTCTGTACTCTAAACACTTACGTAACTGCTTGAGCTCACTGGGAAGATTCTCACTCAACTCAACTAAATAATTAGGTAATCCACCTCTGCA
This sequence comes from Psyttalia concolor, assembly GCA_030522845.1. Taxonomy (NCBI): domain Eukaryota; kingdom Metazoa; phylum Arthropoda; class Insecta; order Hymenoptera; family Braconidae; genus Psyttalia; species Psyttalia concolor. Next base: position 1,326 of record JAPYZM010002533.1, read on the forward strand.
TTTGAATTCCTATCATTATCCCATGAATGTTCATTCTACAAGACTTGAGGGCATTCTCAAGGAACAAGTGGAAAAGAACACGAAACGGGAAAAAATAAAAGACAATAATAGAGGCTCTTCTCGGCGTAGTTTTCCAGGAGTGCTTGGTTGTAAGAGTCGTTGAGTCTCTGCACAATGTGAGGGAGATAGAGGTGAAGGGAATGAGGAGGGGGGGGGGGGCTAGAGCATGGAGCAACGTACAAACAATTCCAGCGGAATAAAAAAGTTTACCGCTCAATTTATCGTCTAAGTAGCGTCGTTTAAGAAAGTTGAGAATTTTCGGGGGGTCGAGGGCGTGGCAGCCGAGGGGTTGGATATCTATCACACTTTCTCCTCGCGTTATTTGCATTCTCCGATTATTTTCTATTCAGGGGAAATGTTTTCGCCGGGAATTGACGATTTTTTTCCGAACTTCATAGGAACGTGGGTGGGGCGATGACTTCAATTATTAATAACTCGGGATTGGCTGAGTGAAATTCAATGACTTTCTTTTATGTTGGAACTGAAAGTCCGGGCTTTAATTTGAATCCAAAATCATTGATTTTCATCCGGTGGAGCTGGAGTTATTGGCGATTAAAGATGTGCCAGTTGGCTCCAGTGTTCCTTTTTTGATTGAAAATTCAGCAATTTTATTTAGTTTTTGATTTTTTTAAAATTGTCAATTTTATTTATGTATTTTTCTAGGTTGGCCATTTTATCATTTCGATTTATAGATGATCCCCCTGTTTATTTGACTCCAGGAGGTCTTTAAATATCTCGAATTATCTGGTGAAATCTGAATAATTTTTTGACCTGATTTTTTTCATTTTTCGGAACAATTATTCCTCACGGAGTTTCAATTGGAGTAGGTCCAGTTGATTTTGATGCTGATAGTGTCTCATGCGTGAACAGGTTCAATGCAACTGCACTCACATGATAATTTTGGTTTATTAAACAATTCAGTTTACCGCTAACTGAGTAATTATGCCTCGTGTTGGTCTAATTCATCAGCGATATCGTTTGACATAATCAGACTGAGATTCGAAATTCATTCTGCGGTGCCTAATTGAAATCATCCGGCCCAGTAATTTCACCATTGGCATCTCCAATGCCCCATTTGCATTCCCGATGGTGTGGATAAAAGCACGTAGTCACAGACTCAGCGTCGAGTCAACCACAAAGGAATTGCATTTGACAAGCTCCTAGAGTGAAGATCTCCATAAATACACGGGAGAAAGGCGACATTAGTCGCCTCATTTTCGTGGCTCGTAATGCCGATAATGACAAGTGCCAACTCCATCAAATTCGAGTGAATGGAGTGATTCATTACGATAATTCTTGTCATTCGAATAATTACAATTCGCAGAAAGAAATTTTTCTTCTGTTAAACTATCGTCATTGGATTGTTGGCGAATTAATTGGCGGACTAAGTCCCTCGATATTTTCATTACAAATTGTAATTATTGGCTACACGATTATTAAGTTATTTTCGTAACGCCGAGGCCAGAATTTACCCCCCATTTTCGAGAATTGTCAGCCGCCGAGTGTGACTGGCCTGGATTAACTAAAATAATTATTTTCTTTCAGTAATTAAACTATGGTGAGAGAAAGTTTGTGATTAAAATATCAAGCGTGAAATTATCGTGACGAGATAAAAATATTAAATTACAAAAAGGAAAAGTATCGACAGGTCTCATCGATTGTCAATTGAAAAAGTAAATTTTAAAATTTAATTACCCAGAAAATTTGTTTCCCTTTGATTTTTAATTCACTGTGAAAATTCAATAATTAAACTAAAACTCAGTTAATTTGATTTTTAATTATAGCATTATAATGTTATAATAATTACAATAAAAGCCGGTCTCCCTCTCTCTCCAATAACGAACATTAAAATGACAGGAGAAATAAAAGAGTTTAATTATTAATCTCAATGTTATTATGAGTACTATCACTTTTGATTAATTACTCTCTTGTTAGTTCTGGGAAGCTGAGGTGAAATTTTTTTACCACTCGGTCAATTTTATCTCCTCCAATTTCTTGCGCCCTCCCAATAACTCGGGCATTTTCGCGGCTCTCCCGATGTTATTAAGCGCAAAACCACTAAAATTTAACCCTCTTTGATTCAAACGAAGATGAGTGAGGTTATACACCCCCCCCTCCTCCCGGGGGGAGACGATTTTATTCTGAGAAATGAATGGCCACCCTCTAAATTCACTTATCTTCGTTCTTTCAACTTCAGTGACTTTCACGATTCCATTAGAAATTCCGAGAAGACACTGGTCGCCTCCACCTCTTCGCTAGTAATTTTTTTTTCCCTCCCCCGCCTCAAGTACTCTTGTCTCTCTTCTCACTTCCGGCGCAAAAATAAATACAATAAAATCGTGCAATTTTACGTGCAGATGCCTTTGATCATACTCAAAGGCGACTTCCACGGGTGGGGGATAAAAGAGAAGTTGGAAATGAGGCATTCGGCGAATGCAATTAGGCATTAATTAATTGAATTACGTTTAGGTGGAATGACAAATCGAGAGGAGAAATTTCATTGAAAAATACCGGCTCGTTGAACTCTCATTGACAAAATTAATTTCATCTCCTCATTTGTTCATTTAATTTTATTAACATTTTGATGTTTTTTTGTTTTTTCAATTCGGAGTTAGCGAAAATTTAATGTCTGAGGGTGAATTGAAATTAGATTGCCAGTTAAATGTGGAGAGATTTTTGATTTCGCTTGATTTTTATTGAGGAAATAATTTTAAGTTGCTCATTGAATTTTATTTATCCGAGAATTTATAATATCTCAACGGACTGAGCCGATTTCTCGCAACATTTCCACGAGAAAATATCCATTATGACTAATAATACGACCTACTTCGGTCTGGTACGGCGTCGATATCGATAAGAATGCTCATCCCCCTTGGGATAACTCCTCGAAATATCTCGATAACGGCCGAGATAAAATGGACTTTTTCCCCTGATTTTAAATACAGAATTCCCGGGGGCTCTTCAATGGCACAATTCACAATTTTCCATCTCGTCGGGTGCTCCAGTAGCTCACAAAGTTCGCCCCAGTAATATTTAATTGACGTGCCAGTTTCTATATTCCCTTAAGAGGAGAGCGCGGTGAAATTTGAAAGTCATTATGAGAGTTAGGAAGCCTCTGAGAAACTTTCCATTACACCGACGGAGATCTGACGAATTATCGAGCGGTGATGGTACAAAATAAAATTTGTCAATTGTTCTACCGATTCATGAAGAAATCGGTGAAGTATACGTCACAGCATAATTTTTTTCTAGGCCTCAACCGCCCGGAGAGCGACAATTGAGTTAATTAATTGGGCGGACACTTGAGTTTTCTGAAGATTTCTCGGAATCTAGAGGAGTTAGCGGTTCAAATTCAGTGGCATTGGATTCCTCAGGATATTTACTAAATATCTGGCGAGTTGGAGCCTCCCAAAAGGACTGAAAATATTTTTTCTGGCCCCCCACAATCCGCCGAGTGAAAATTGAATGATCTAAATCCATCAGTTATTTTTTAATTTAACGAGGTAAATATTCATCCCAATTTTCATTTCACTCTTGTCCAGATGCCGTCAGAGGTCAACTGGGATTTAATCAGGAGTTGGTCGTGTGGAATTAATTATGGATTTTAGTAAAAGATTTTTACTGTGTTCTAGTATTTTAAGAGCCACTGAATCGGTTGCGGTCCCCGCAGTTTTTCCTCAAATTTCCCGTCAAATATTAGGGGAGAGGAGAGCCTGGAAGTGACACTGCACCGGACAACACGAGTTCCTCTCGGCCCAAATTACGTGCCTGCAAGTCGTTAGAAGTCTCCTGGGCTCTCGCCGCTCACCTGCTCTCCCAAGATATCCCATTCCACTCATAACTATCCAGTGCATAAATCATGCGATATAAAACTCGGAAAAACCCGGAGAATGAGTTACTGTTGCTGAACTCCGCGAACAGAAAGAATTTCAATGTATCATGAAGCAAAGCAATGAGAAACATTGCGCCAGTTATTTTGTTAAAGTAGCTCATCAGTGGCCCCTGAAGTCGTTGAATGTATAAAAATTAAACAACTTCTAAAAATTATCAAACTCAGTTGTAAATTAGTTATTTGAATTATACAAGTCATCAATATAGTAATTTTCAAATTGTCTGGTTTTAAAAAATGAAAAATCAAATAAATAGTCACTCAGTCGTATGCGGGAGTCGAGTGGAGTGGATGCCATAACCTCTCCACTTGAATACTGCTTAAAATATTTGATTATTAATCAGTTTTCAACCAAAATTTATGAAACTGTTTGTTGAATAAATTAAATATTCAATATCGAGCCATTTCAAACCGCTCTAATCGCCCGCGCAGTGACAGCTGATTGAGGCTACGTTGCCACGTTTATTTTGGTTACGGTTTGTCGTCGATTTCTCCAGATTATTGTTAATATCGACGAAAGCGAACGGTAAATTGTTATGAAATTAGTGTGAATATTTTTAATATTTTTTTTTTCATATTTTTGATAAAGCTTTTAGATTTTAATCTTTAACCGAAACAAAATAATGGATTTTCCCATAAACCGCTAGGTTAAATCCCGATTTTTCAAAATTAATTCTTTCAAAATCCAAAACGGTAAATAAATCGAGCAAAAAATTACGAGCAAAATTATTAATCGAGCAAAATTATTCTATATAGTGTTCAAAATTCTTACAAATTTGTGTGACTGGTGAGCTACTTTAATAAAAAATCTGACTTGGCTCACAAAAAAATGGAAAATACGAAATCGTTGAAGAAATGAAAGTCAATTCAATTTTTACTGCGATTGCGAATGTTAAAGTGTAATTCCTCGGAAATTCAATGAGTTCAAAGTAGCATTGAGACAATTATTTAGAAAATAATCTCAATCCCTTCGGAAGAGAACGGAACCACTCATTGAATTTTAACGACCAAAATTTACTATTGGATTCTATTAAAATGTATTCACTCCGCAATCCACAAATCACCCGAAAACTCTTGAATTTTCATCCTCTTCCACATCATTAGCAGCAAATTGGTTTGTTCCATTGTAATATTACTCCTGAGGGCAGAAGCGAGGCGATATATTCCGCGAAAGGAGTACTTCCAAGATGAAGGCTACAACCACCAGTGCCAGCCGAACCCTCTCCCTCTCTCCCCCGATCCCGCTCCTCAGTCTTTCCATCCCTCCCCACCACCGGTTGAGTTTTATTCGATCCTATACATGGCAAAAGCGCACGCAATTTCTCCCGGAAAAGTTGCATAGAAAATTACAATAAAGCCCATTGGAAAAGCAAATGGACAACCTCTTTTTTATTGTCAGTTGTAAAATATTTGAATTAACGATTGCTTGAAAAAATAAAATTGTCAATTTTTTTAGAGGAGTTTAACTGGTACTTTCGCGGCTGACCTACCCAGAATGGAATAAATAAATAACGAGATTGTATATTTTTCAATACCTCCAGTACTTGACGCCCGGAAAATTAAAAGAAAAGTGTAACGGAACGAGGGATTCCCGGAAATTCATTTGTCCCTAGAAAATTCCGGTGGACGGATTCAAATTATTGCTAACTTATACCTCGAATGGAAAATTGAGATGTTAAACAATATTGAAATTGTCGCGAATGAAGTAAATTTTATTAGAGCCGAATTGAATTACGTTTTATGACATCGTCTCGCGGTACTCCTGTAATTGTCCGATTTTATCACTCTCGACTGAGACTTGTGTGTGGCTTCTCCTGCCTCTCGGCCTCCATCTCTCTGTGTCTACTGTTCTCCCTGTATTTCCCTATCTGTTCACCAATTATTCACGACCATACCAACTTTATTACCCGGCATTTCAGCGTTTTTTTGTTTTTTTTTTTTTTATTGTTTAGTGGACTGTAATGTCCAATCGTGATATAACCCCACAAAGAGTTTTTCATGTCGAGGTTAATTATTTTATGCAAATTGGAGGGCACAATTTATTTTTTTTGTTTATCCTGATTGAGATTTTTGAATGTCGGAATATTTATGAGACAATTGTTGAACTGTTGGATTTTTTTAAATTAAATTTCTGGTTCACCGGAAATTTCGAAAAAAAAAAATCAGATTTTCCTACTGTCTCGCTTTATTTACCCCCCCCCCCCTTATCCCCCCACTGGGACTCACGGCGAGCCCTGAGGCCCCCGGACGGGCTCCAAATTTTTACGAACGAGATCGTAAAATTTACGTAACAATTGTCACTTTTTAGGGAATTTTAAATCAAATGAAGTAATTCTCAGATCTTTTTGCTGTTGATGTTTATCAGATATTTCTCAGCGTGCCGAAAAAAAAAGTAGATAAGAAAAAGAAAGCAAAAAGTCTGACATAGATTTTTCATTCTCACCCTAATTCCCCCTTTTCCCGAAGAAAAAAGAAACGAGAGAACTTTCTCTGCACGAGAATTCTCTTTGGGATAGCCTTTGAAAAACGAACTGGGGGTTCGTTCATTCCCTGAAAAAGAGGCGAGCACGTGGTTGGATGCTTCTTCCCCCTCCCGGGCCCCCCCGACTCCCACCGGCCGCCTTTCTACCCGCAGCTAAGAGGAATGACGTAGTGAAAAGGGAACCGAGAGAGAAAAAAAAATAGGGAAAAGGAAGTTTTTTTTTTCTCCTCTCGTCTTCCAGAGTTAAAATATTTTGAGCACCAGAGCGCAGACGGTACTTACGTCCCACCTAAAAAGCACCTGCTAAGGTAGAAAGACAGGGGAATATAGAAAAAATTTTGGATAAACTGAAATTTTTGCGAGTGTTTGAACTCGTGGGAAGTCTTCGAAGTATTAAATTGAAAATATTCGGAGGATTTGGTGACTTTTAATTTGATTGTGGCCATTACAAACAACCTCTGGAGTTCTTCAGTACTTCAATACTACAATTATATTTCTCAATTGTTATAATAATTAAAACTTGTAGTGAAAATTAACTAAAAATGTATAAACTTGAACCAACAATCGCTTCCACTCATTACCATTTACAATTTAATTTACTTTAATTTTTTTTTCGGACCAGTTTTTTAAATAGGATAGGCTGAACGTATGCAAATAATTGTTTGTTTAATGTGAATAAAAATATGGCTTAAAAAAGAGGGTTTTCAGTCCTGCGGGCTCTTTTGGAGGCTCTTTGAAGGGGATTAAATAGTTCGTTAGAAAAAATTGCGATTTAATTTTTTTATTTATTTTTTAAGAGTGAGAGAACGGACGAGGAGAGATCGAGAGCTTTAGAGAGTCAGTAAAATAAAAAACCGACCTGTGAATTTCTCCGAGAAATTGAATTACTTGAGAATGAAATTGTCGGAAAAATTATTCGCCGAAATCCATTGGAATGAATAATGGAATATTTTCTATTGAATTAATCTCCAAGGAATTGCGGATTGTCCCCCCCGGAAAATTTGAAATCCAAGAAAGCCAGTAAAATTGCCCCGGGGTAACCAGACGATAAAAAATTTATATACAACATTGAACGTTGAAAAGCTCGACGTGACACCAAGACGTATTACAACCAGCAAATGCATGTTTGTTGTACTGTTTGCCTCAGTGGTAAAGTGAAGTAAACGGATTTGTTGGCTGAGGTAAAAATGGTATGTGAATACAGAACGATGACGCTTTTTCAACGAAATACGAACAGTGGATACAGGAATGACGTCGAATGGAGAGAATGACAAATATTTTTCCTGTTTGCCTCGAGAATGAGATGTCAAATAAAACTCCACGGGCTGCACGTTTATCCGGCTTTTCTATATATTTTCGTGAATATGTGGTTATCCGGGGATAAAAATTGTGAATTTCCTGTTTGAATCAACTGATCCCTCCTCAACTCGGGGCTAAATCGTCCTTTAAAAAATTCCCTAGCGCTTCAGTAAAATTTCTTGACTCCTTAATCAATGTTTTCATGTGTATAATAATTTTTATCGCCTGCTCAATTAAATTTATCCCGTTTTCCGTAAAAAAATTCCCCAACGCGCCAGGAATTTTCCCCGAAGGTTGCGAATTTTTTCGACTCATTAAAAATGAAAAACCAAATTCGGAAATGTTCAAAAAAAAATTGTATACCTTTTGCATCGAAAATATCTCATTCTCCAACGCAATTTCCTTTCAAATCCCAATTGTAATTTTCCAGATAATGACATTTGGTATTAAAAAAAGTCGGAAAACTCGATTTAAATCTTGGCTCCAAAATGAGATGGAAAATTAAATTCCCCATAATGCAATGGTTTTCATTTGTGCTGTCTCTCCACTCTCAAAATCCCATTTTCAACCCCCATCCCCCTCGCCGAAACTGTTTGCATTATTCTCAGCTGAGGCATGAAGCCCTGAGGGGTCAACTGTCGGCTGGTGATTTCCTCGAGTATCAGATGCACCGGAAAATCTCGAGTCAAATCCATCGAGCCACGTCTTCCCGCCATCAGCGAGCTTGTTATTGGCTCCAACAGCATCAATACTAATTGTTGACAGACCGGGTATGAGCTGAGGCATTTTCTGAGGCCTCCGGAACTCCTGCAGTTGTTAATTACGAAATTGCTATAAACCGAGTGGAGCGGTTCACTGGGTACACATTTGCCGAGCGCAATTTTTCCGCCTCCGACGTACGAATTGTTTTTCCTCTGCCTCAGGAACGAAAAAAAATTGAGATTAAAAATTTAAGTGCACAGTTGGAGAATTGAATGACATTCCGGGGGGAGTTTCCAATTAATTTTGATAATAGCGAGACTGAATTCCAGTTGGAGGTGAAGGAACCAGGAAATTCCCAGTTTCCCGGAAAGTCTGAGTTTTCAGGAATTTTGAAATCATCTTTAGTGTCATTGCCCGGAAAATTCAAGAACACTCGGAGGTAATCCTAGAATTTTCGACGTTCAGGAAAAATTAACAAAAATTGTTTACCCATCGTGAGAATTTTTTTGTGATAAAATTCCGCGAAATTCCTCAGCGGAAAATTCTGAAAAAAAATACTCAACAGGCGAGTCTGTTTTCCATTGTAAATAATCCTTGCAGATGAAAAAAAATGTGAAAGGAGAAAAAAAAAGGCCAGAATTTTGGCAAAACCCGGGAATTTAAAGCTCGTCTCTCCCAATATTTTCAAAACCGTGAATATTGAAAAGATTACTTCACACGCAGCGAATCCTAGCGCAACGGGGAGATACGCAGAATATGAAATTTATCGTCGAGTGACTCCACAGTGGGCCGGCCCGTGTGAAGATGAAAAAAATGCTCACTGGATTTGGACTGTCACCCTCCGTTATTAATACACCGGAAAAAATCCCCCGTATCGATGTACAGTCCGCATTTAATCTATTTTTCCTATGACACCGGGAGAATAGTCGACATTGCCATGGACAAGACGACTCATCTGTGAAATCGCGGGCGTTTTTTTATATCGAGTACAGGACGATTGAAATTTCCAGTGGAAGCTTGCTGAGGGCAGTGTAAAAGGACAGGAATTGGATGAACACTTGCAACTGCCGATCGGAAACACGCTCGAACGGTTATTCTACTCGTTTACCACGTCCACTTCAGTCCTACCTCGTTCCTCGTTATAAAATAAACAAAAAATATATCATAAACTACTTTTGGACTTTTATTTTCCTATCGGATGTAGTCTACTTTTATTTGACTCACTTTGAGAGATGAAACGGACCTAAAATTTTAATTTTGAGACAACAACAAAAGCAAAAAAAAAATTATCATCCGACGGAGAATATTTTTCTGTCGACTCTGCAATTTTCCTCCCGTCAGGGATTTTTTTTCCCCACGTACTTTGATTAATTGAGGTAGCAGGAATTTGTCGGAAGTCGACGCTCCAATGATAGAAAAAAATTGGAAAATCCAAAATTCAAAAGCCTCCACTTCCTTCAAAAATGAAGTAATTTAAAACACACGAACATTGAGCGATCCTCGCGCAGTTACATCGCAAAAAAAAATCTGGAGCGTAAAATAACTCATCAGATATTCTGTCCCGAATTTCCATTAATTTAGCGACTTTCTCCCGTCACGAGCTCAATGGAAAATCCAAGAAAACTTCACTCCCGCGGGCAATTTATAAGCGCCGGGCTTCCTCATGCGTAAGAATCTTTTAAAAATATCCGCGAACTTTCACGATTCTATCGCCAGTTGAATGTAACTTTCATCCACTTGGACTTGAGGGAACTATCGAGTGCATTCGATACTCAGCCGTCGTGAACCCGATTAAAGGGTCACCGACTTTATTGTCCATTGCTAAGGTGCACTGGAAACAAACTGAAAAACTTTGTGGTTATGTACTTCGGCAAGTGAACTGAGTACGCAAAAAATTTCTATCAATTTTTAGATAGAATTGTGACGTAGTACCGGAGCTGTCCTCGTGGCTCTCGATTTATCCGACCTAAAATCTTCATTAATTTTATTTATTTCAATTATGAGCACTGGTTTCCGTAGCACGTCCTAATCTGCTTCATTTTTTGGTTTAAATCAATTTTGTTTCAATTTCTCGTCAATTTTGTTTTTTTCAATTTGAGGAGAGGAAAAATCTTTGGAAGACTCCCAACAAATTCCGGCGATAAAATATAAATATATAAATATTGTAACAATCGAAACAATTTTTTCTGTGACTTCCACTCGAAATTAAATCCAATTTTCGATTACGTCGACGAATTATAATTAATCCCTAGAAAATAATCTCTCACGTACGTAATTATGTTCATCCCGCCCCTCCTACTCCCCCAGCAAGTCAAAGAGTTCGCCGAGGGGTGGCGAAAAAATTTCCCCCGACGAAAAATTGAGCGGGAACATGTGACTGGAATATTTGTAGTCCCTTGAGCTGCACGATTCAGCGATAATCCCTTATCACGGAAAATCCTCTTTTCCAGTTGGTTTGGCCCTGGTGCAGGAGTTCCGCCAACATCACCGATGCATCGTAATTTTCGAAATGTCTCCGGGTAGAGCGAATTAGCCTGTTTACGAGGGTCATCCGGTGCCCTAATCGTAGACGCAATTAAGCCCCCCCCCCTCCCCCCCGCTAATGTGCCTAAACGATCCTCCGGGGGATGTTTCTTGGCGATTCCCCTCTACCCCATCCCGCGAACGAGGTAACCCTTTTCGGCGTTTATGCTTCTGCATCGAAATCATTGAGGTCTTATCGCTGTCCTCCAGCCCTTGCTGAATTGATGATTAATAGTTTGGGGAGTTTGGGGGGTGAGGGCAATTTAAAGTGAGTTAAGGTCTTAGTCCAAAAAAAGTCTACATCCAAGTCTAAATTTGTCATCTCGAGAATATGAAAATAAAAAAATTGTTTTCGCGTTTTTTTCAAGCCCAAAAACCCAATTCGAAAGTGTCAGAAGATTTAATTAAAAATGACGTAATAACGTCGGATATTAGTCCAAAAAAATCCACCCCCAAGTGTCAACTTGTGATCTCGAGAATATCAAAATAAAAAAAAATTCTTTTTGAGTGGTTTTTTTAATTTAAAAAATGCAGAATAAATTGGAGGCTCTCAGAAAATTGACATGAGAAGGGAAAAAAAAATGAGTTTTGTTAAATACTGAGACCATTATTTATCGCAGAATGCCCCCTCCCGCTGAATTAAATTTACGTTGAGCGAATTCTCTTCACGTAGGCCATGAGTCCCCGCCGGCTGTAAAAATTCAATAAATTTTTACTCCACTACCCAACGGACATAATTTACCATTGTACCTTGGCTACAGTTGTGTTCAATAACATCGATATAATCGCATGATTATTCCATAATTTATTGGCGGGATTATATCCGGGGCATGTCAATATGTCAAACCGGGGGAATATGTCATTTATTTAGAACTGAAAAATGCGGGTTAGATAGACCAACGAAACCCGTACAAAATGTGACGCACTGTCTACATAAATTTGAAACGAGATATATCAAGCCCATTATCAGCTCAATAAATGATCTCTAGTGCATCAGAATTTGTCTCGCTTGCCGAAAAATTATGAACACATTGTGAGCCAATGTATCACGATCTATTGGGGTCGACGTGGAAGAGAGGAAGAAATCAATTTTTATCAGGCGAAAAAATTCCCCCGATCTCTGCTCTCTTTGATTCCCAATTTTTCTTTATCCCCCACATCATTAGAAAAATATATAAAACGAGTGTCAGCACCAGGGAATCCCTTTGGGGCACCTGGAGAGCCAGCAACCGAAGGCAGGCTCGATAAAACTGGGGGAAAATTGTGTACTTTATTTTTTTTTTCATGAGATGAACAATTTTCTGAAAATGCAAAGTCTGTTCATTTTTAAGGCTCAATCGAAATGGATGAGTGAGTGATTGAGCATTTTACCTCTCGAAGCCTCTGGGAAAGAATTAAATTCATTCAACGTAAACCGGACAATGGAAACGATTTCACGTTTTCGAAATAATTATTGGAATTATTTTTGAATTTTCAATTGATTAAATTCTAGTGAATTCTAATCAATAAATTCAATTATTAAAAATTGTCAGTACATTTGAGTGGAAAAATGGCGTCCAATGAAATGGAATCTCTTGAAAATTGGAGAGTTAATAATACTGGAATGAAATGTCAATTTTTTACAGTCAAAGGATCTGAAGCTTCGCAGGACCTCCAGTGACATCAATAATTTTAACAATGTCAGATTGCTCTATTAAGTCCAGATGAAATGACGGATCCACCCGTAGAAACTCCGTTTCCTCAACTGTAATTATTAAAGGCAAGTAATTACATTCGAGGAAGTTGGCTAGAGCCGGAATGTACCGAGAGCATGCCAGCCAATGGAATCCTAAATCAAGTGTCTTAGGAATAATTTGCAATATTAGTCGGATTAGTCCCAGAGGAATTGAAGTGTAGATCTTCAGAGGAGAAATTTCGTGAATTTTAATTATGAAATTCTGTCACAATTTCGCCCCCTTCTCCTTCC
>JAPYZM010002534.1:0-13567 GCA_030522845.1 Psyttalia concolor
TCAACATAACATTATTGTATAGTGCATCAACATAGTGTGAATTCTAGTCGCGATTTATTGTTAAAATAAATCGGTTTGCCTTGCGGCTTAAATTCCCGTTCAACTCATTTTTTCCTATAACAGTTTCCCTTCCGACGCCCGACCTTCCAACTCAACGTTCCGGCAAAATCAACTTCAACTTTAAACAGATATTTTTTTTAGCAAATGAGATTTCTCACCAAAAACGTCTTTTGAGATTTCTCCTTAAACCCGCCCCTTTCTCAGATAACCCCCTGATAAAAGAATAATGAACTGAAGACTCACCTCCCCGCCGTGTCCATCAAATACCGCGTAGACAGAGACCCCTGTTTTGTTGATATCCTCGTTGACTACGAATCTATCCTCCATATGGGGTCGATGTCCCTGCACTGCGTATGCTGCGACATAACCCTCCTTGAGTTCCCACTTGAGCTTTTCGCCACTGGTGCTTGCATTGGCAACGAGGAACTGCAGCTTTGACACCTGCAAATTCCAAAAGATTCCTCAACAACTCCACCCAACAATCACTCACGACCCGACATACCTTCGAACTCGTTTTTCCAAGGGTGTATTGAATTTTCCCCAGCAAAGTTCTACTCCAAACATCGACTGCCTGCAGGTAGAACAGTATGACGAACATAACTGTACCACAGAACAACACTTCTGGCTTAAGCGCATACAGACGCATCATCCTCCAAAAATAACCGATTGGTGTATTGGAACCGGCAGTTAGACTTGTGGGCAAGCCCACAGCAAACTTCGAGACGAGCTTCATGTATGATACGTACGTCTGTTGAATAAATACATATTAGGTATAAACATCAACTGTTCATCATTGATTGATCTATTAAATTTTATTGCTACACAATTTGTTGGGTAAAAATTCTGATGCAAGATAAAATATCAAAGGGAGGGAATATAGAAATATATTTTGTAAGTAGTACAATTCAAGTAAGTAAATAAATACAACTGTTCAATAATAGAAATAAGTACACACGAGTATAATCAAGGAATCGGTTCTTGTTGATGTGAAAAATCTGTATGAAAAATAGTGGTTCAATTTTTGTCAAAATGTTAGTCTTAATTTTGATGAATGAATATCCTGTGAAACAGTTTTTAAAGCATATCCTCTCAAGATGAATGTAAAATCTAAGGAATTCTTGGAGCAGTACTGCAGCACAAATATAAAGGAATCTTTCTTTTAATTTCAGGAGGAGCTTTATGTAGGATACATATTTGTTGATTGAATAAATGTAGGCCATAAATGTGGCCCATTTATCATTGATTGATAAATTTAATTTTACTACTGCACATTTTGTTGGATATTTTTAATTGATTGTAATTAAAGCAGCAATCACTGCAAACTTAATTAGATTCACCCAGAGCTTAAGGCCCAGGTGCAGTGATTTATCACCTTGAAATTGCCGTGACTGATTACACGTGATATAATAATCACATTGGCAGCAGAGCCTATTTGGGATCTGCACAAATGATGCAGGAAGGTGGAAAAATTGGTTTCTATACGATTTAAAAATTATTTTCCTTGTAATTAGTCATGACAGTACTGAGGTAGCGAACTATTACAGCCCATATTTAATAATAATTTCAATAATAACAAAAACATTGACTCACATTTACAATCAACAATGTCGAAAAAAAAAATTCTTGCACCAATAACTCCACCACATCGAATCCTGTCAAACGCCTGTACAGAGATACTGTACACAGTTTGAACCTATGCCCCAATAAGCCCCAATTAATCTGCCTAATTACCTGATAAAGGACTTTATCTTCCAATTCATCATCCATATCCCTTCACTCTCCAACCTCGAAAAACCACCGAAGATCAAATCAGAATATCTGAAAAACTAGCCACCAAATTCCAAAAAAACGAGTCACATTACAAAACACCCAAATCTCTCAAATGAAGGTAATCCCTCTCAAGAAGACTCCAAAAAAACTTTCAATTGACGTTAGTTGGACCACTCAAAAACTTCCTAATTTCCTTCTAAAATAGAGTGCTCATTTTGACGAAGTTGTCGTATTTTCGAGAGTACTTGACACATGTATATCTACTCTAGAATAATGTTTTCATGAGTTTTAATTGGATTTTTCCGCCCAACTAAAGATCCTATTGGCCCATCGACTGGTTTACGGCTGTTGCCAGTGCCATTGGCTCATCGTTTATATTTCTCCTGGATTCCCCAATGAAAAACCAGAGAATAAACCCCTGGAGTGGGAGACCCAGATGCCTCCACCTTCCTCAAGACCTCTCGGAGCCTCTCACTCCCACCAATAAATTATACTCTGGTTGTCTCTCTCTCTCAAAAGCTGACGCTTCCTTTGAGGTGTCTTAACCAATCGGATTAACGTACGAAATTTACGCACAGGAATATTACTGACGTGTCCCTGTAAGCCCACGACTTTCACGATTCATGATCATTCTCGAAACAGCATTAAATTAAACGTACGACGTGACCAACTACCACTTGACTATCTGTAGCAAAGTGTTGACTAAATTGTTTGTTATATCATCGGCATCAGTGGGCTCGAATTGTGATTGAAATATGGCTGTAGGAATCTCTAGTTTCGTGAATTCCTTCACTAACAGACTGTAAGTGAGCCTTAATTTCCTTAGTTTTTTTGCCAGAAGAGATTTATGGCTATCGCCAAGTGTTTTTGGTGGCTTGGGGAAAATATATTATTTGTTTATGATGGGGCACGGATGGGGCAAGTCCAATCGAGTATGGCCGGGGGGAGGGGGTGGTTGGATTTTTGAAGGATTTTAATCGATGATGTAACGAACAACGAAAAAAAATAATAAACCCAATTTACTGTGGAGACACAGGCTTTTTTTTTAGTTTCAATAATATATGAATGAGTGATTGAGGAGGGCAAATTGGCCTTCAGTGGCATCAGGAATTGACGTGGAATTTTTTTTGTAATGAGTATTTGTCATTTTAACGAGAATTGAGTGAGATAAATTGATTAGTTTAGTTCCGAAGACGGTGTTACTTTTTTAAGGGATTTTTCAGCGTCAAAATGAAATTTTAACTATTTCGATAAGATAATTTAATTGGATACTTCAAGGACAATAACGCAAAATAACGCATTTGAGTCTAATCGATATTTTTTATTAGTTTTAATAATAATTTGATAGAGAATTGCGAGTAAGATTCTGTTTCAATTTGTTTTGTTCCATGCCTGAATAAGAACGTTTTTTTTTAGAAAAATATTTGTGGTATGAGGTAAACTGTGAATTGAGAAGACTGAAAATGTAAATAAGAATAACTTCCTATCGGGAAGTTAATAAGGTTCAAAGTCGAATTTTTATGTTCATTATTTTTTGGAATGTTTCTTTTTTAAATTCCTTAGAACAGAATTTCAATAGTGTATATGAATCC
Source organism: Psyttalia concolor (assembly GCA_030522845.1). Lineage (NCBI taxonomy): Eukaryota > Metazoa > Arthropoda > Insecta > Hymenoptera > Braconidae > Psyttalia > Psyttalia concolor. Next base: position 3,423 of record JAPYZM010002534.1, read on the forward strand.
GCGCTAGAAATGCAACTAAAAAATCGGACGGTTTTAAACAATAAAAACTATTAAATTTATTCTCGGGTTACCAACATCTGCACAAAAACAGATTTTTCATTGTTCCGTAAATTTCAAAATTTAGTAACTCTATTGTCGAGTCGAAAAAACTTTCTATCTTCCGTTAATATCAACATTAACGATGACTATCGTTTTTCCATTGTTTCTACGAAGAGCAGATGTATGAGTCGCGGTGCTCATATTTTTTCGATAAGACGCGCCTGATAGTGACGACAATTTGAACTCATTAAGAGTCGTATCGGCCTTTAGTGAGCATTAAGTGGTTGACGTGTTGGAAATAATTTATTGAATTGTTGTTTTGTCGATAGGGAGGCACCGCTGCGACAGCACCTCAAGAATGTCTACGGATGTTTGGCATTGTCAACATTGGCAGCGGGAACTGGTGCCTATGTCCATCTGTTCACGGACCTCCTGGAGGCAAGTTTCTTGAGTACTCTGGGTGCCCTGGGGCTGCTGATCGCCCTGGGAGTGACGCCTGACAATGGGAAAAATCAGAAGCTCCGGCTCGGGTATCTCCTGGGATTTGCATTCCTCTCGGGTCTCGGGCTGGGTCCTCTTCTGGAGATCGTAATCAGGATTGATCCCAGCATCATTGTCACCTCACTTATTGGTAAGCTTGACAACAATTATGTAACTTTTTTTTTAGTGTAGGGGAGGAAATTGTGAGAACTACTTCCGGACTACTTTATTTTAAGGAGAACAAATCATTATTTCTGACTATTGAAAAAATAAGTGTACATCGATTGCCAAGAATTTTCTTAAGTGCATAATTTATTGATAAAATAGGGCGCAATTTGAAATTTTAATTGATGATTAATTTAATCATCGAAAAATTGTGCCACTATATCGATCAATAGATTAATCAATTTCAAATTTGATAATATTTAAAATTTATGATTGTGTGTTTTGTATGATTAGTGCAATTTTAAGTTGTGATTCACTACATTGAATCACTGAGAAAATAAGGAAAAAAACAAATGTGTAGCATTGAAGAAGACAATCAATGCCAGATATTTCCGTATTTTTAAATGTTTATGGTAACTCCAAACATGTATTTGACCTGCTATGCAAAAAAAAAAATACATGATCGTAAAAGCGTAGTTGAAACAAAAAAGTTATGGAAGTTTCCACTACTGTCATAAAAATACACACTTTGAAACAACGAAAACTGAATAAGCTCTCTAAAAATGATGAGTCATACTTAGAATTTTCGGTAATTGAATAGAAACTGTCCGGAATTTTCTCTATTTCGCCTGACAACAAATATCCCTCGCATCAATATTAAATAGACCATCACCCGCCCGTCCAAAACTTCCATTGTAAGTTAAATACCCAAGTAAATGAAAGCAATAACCAATGAACTTTTTTGACTCCACATAAAACTGTACTCCAAATTAAAGGTACATGAAAGAATCTTGCGACAATATTTATTTCCCCTCAAATTAGAGACTTTCAAAAAACTATGAAAAACTCAACCAATTATTCTTCCATTGCAGTCCTATTTGAGTTTTCTGTTTATTACTAATTTTTTTTCGTCAGACATATGTTCTCACTCTATATGCAATTCGATATCTCGTCATCGGCCAGAAATATCATATTTTTTGAAATTATTAAATGAATTCCAACGATAAAAAATTACACCTCGGCGACTTCACTAGAAATAAACATTTTTGATCACTAGAAATAAACATTTTTTGCATGAGTTTGAAAATCCATTTTTACTCTTGTTATAATTCACTCCCATTTTCTCAATTCCAGGATCAACTGTAGTTTTCGTCTCCTTCAGCATTTCATCCTTGTATGCCCCTCGAGGCCAGTGGCTGTATCTGGGAGGGACCCTCATCAGTTTATCCAACATCGCAATTCTCCTGCTGCTCTCCAATATCTTCCTGCGCTCATTCTTCGTATATCAGGCCCAACTCTACCTAGGTCTCGCCCTCATGTGTGGCTTCATCGTCTTTGACACACAATTGATCGTCGAGAAATTCCACATGGGGAGCAAGGACTTTATTGGTCACTCACTCGAGCTGTTTATCGACCTCTTCAGGGTATTCCGTTACTTGCTGGAAATTCTGGCCGTTAAGGTAATTATAAATTATTTTCGAATCATTTCTCAACTTCCCCACGTCATCAGATCAAAATTTTTTGTCAATGAATATAAGAAAAAAATCGACAAAATTTTAATTCGTTAATTTTAATTTTCATTAACTCAGTTAGTTAGAAATTATAATCCAGTTTTATTCAAATTTACAAATTAAAAAATGAAATCTACATAACAAAAGTTGTTTTTAACTACTTGAACACACTCAAAAGCCTTTTTTGCACAATAAATTTCTTTGTCACTAGACAATTCAATATTTAACTTTGTTCGTAAATAATTTAAGTAAATTACGTAAATTTACCAATGTTATTAATTTTCAGGAGCAGTCGAAGCGCAAACGCAAGGAATAATTAAAGCGTGATAAAATTGGGAGGTGTCACCGACATTCGAGTAAATCCATTATAGAGGTCTTCATCCTTTCTATTATACATATATCTACTTTAATTCATATTTAAAATAATAAACCGGAAAAAATCAAGAGAAAAGTAGATTTCTTACGATAAACAAACTGGTTTATACTTAGTTACCAAGTGACTAATGAATATGTTTTGGATAAATATTTGTGGGGTAGTGAGAGAGATTGCCGAGCATTAATCTTCTCTTTATTTTGTAAAGATAAAAAAAAATCCTGTAAATTATCCTGCGTCAATTGTTCCGTTTCTTCTCTTTGAATTTACACATACTGTAATTATTAAATTATCAGGTTTATTATAATATAATATTTTTCAACTTATCAATCTAATAAATTTATCATAAATATATAATTTAAATTGGGGTTGTTTCAATTATATGCCTTATTTTTTTTTCAGGCATTTATGTTTTGTCAATGCAGTGAGTTGTTAATCACAGTTTTCACTGAAAATTAATATTTGAATAATATAATATAATTGAGATTTGATTAGGTATCAATTTAGTTAAAAAAAAAAAAAAAATTTATCCATCAATTTTTATTGACAACTTTCTAATTATGCTTCATGATCAACTATTTTTCTATTATGAAATTAGATAAAGAAAAGATTATATTGAACATGAATAAATATATTTTTTTTTTATACAAATGAAAATCAATAATAGTATAAGGCTGCATAGTGAATTCTTTGTCAAGTGGAATAGCAGAGTTGTCTGCGAATTCAACATTTTCTTTCTTAAACTAAACCGCCTTAATGTCTGAGATCAAAAGACCTGTTACTACAACACAGTCTAATCTCGTCCCCTTCGGTTTTGATGACAAAATCATCCGTGAAAATAATAAATCGGTCAAGACCATCATTTGTCTATATTATGTATTTTACTTTATTAAAATCTAATCTTTACTTATACATTACACATTTCATCATTATGAAAAAAAAGAAATTATGTGTAATCCATTAGTCCTTCATGTATGAAAAGTGATGGAGTAAATATTAATGTAGATGTAATGTCACACGTCAAAATCTCGTGTTATCGTTAAAAAGAAAATTTACACATTCCGTCATCGCAAATGCGAGCATTTCCCATCATGAATTGACTGCTCAATACGGCCGCTGGCGATCCCTGTCTCTGTCGCCTCGTCTGAAAAACACGAAGGGAGGATTTTTAATGGTGAACGTAAGATGAGGGCGTTGTAAATCGATGGCAGTTTGTACTACTAACCCGCCGCCTCCACGCATGGGCCCTCCACGTCCACGACCTCCACTGCCACCCCTGTCGCCCCCGCGGAATCCTCCACCTCCGCCCCTGCCACCTCGGTCGCCACCGCGGCCGCGATCATTCCTAAATCCACCACCACCGCGTCCACCTCTATCTCCTCCACGACCACCCCGGCCACCTCCTCCACCACCACCACCCCCTCCTGCACCCTCTGGCTTGGAGCTTTTACAGAGATTGCACTCATCACGCCATGCGAAGTTCGTATTTCCACAATCGGGATTTGTACATCTAGTTAGGAAGGTAAATTGCATGATTCATTAAGAGAAATTATTTGAAATTCAGTTCATTATTAATAGTCTTTGAATTTTTCATTGTTATTTCATGAAGTGGTTTGTAAATTAGTAAGCGGTAATTCCATGGAACTTGAAATATTAATGGAACTTACAAACAATTAAATAAATAAATTTATTTAAATTCATTTTTTAAAAATATATCCATTCGCATTTGTTCCAATACCACCCTCCCACCTACTGTTCTGCAGTCGAAGAACGAAGGGAAACTTCACTAAAACTTCTATGTCCAACGCTAACGATGAGTATTTAAGAGGAATTTTCTGGGGAAATTTTTTTAATAATATCATGATTATTATTTCCCTAAACCTTATTCAATATTACTCTCAAAAAATATCCTTTGCAATTACGAATAATTGCTTAAAGAATTCGCGTGATTAACTAATACTTCAGTTAAGAAATTTGTTTCTCAGAGATCACCATTCAAAATAAAATAAACAATATTGGTTTAAAAAATGAATTCTCGAAAAATCTCGATTTTTAAGAAATTGTCGTCAATTCTAATAAATTTTTACAATCGGTACTCAATAAGGAACAGTACCTCCAGTCACCACCACGACCGCCAGAGTCTCTTCTGTCATCTCCGCCACCTCCGCGATGATGGTCGCCCCCATCCCTGTCCCCGCCCCCACCGCGACCGCCAAAACCACCCCTCCCTCGTCCTCCACCGGGAGCGCCACCACCACCACCACCGCCACCACGTCCACCTCCGCGCCCTCCCTGCCAGTTGCTCTTGTGCTGAGCCATCTGGACTTTTATGGTGGAGCCCTTGAAATCCTTGCCATCGAACCAGGTGATCGCAGAACGTGCTGCATCCTGATCATCATATGTCACTGTAGCCTCGCCCTTCGGCTTGCCAGTATTCTTGTCTCTGTACATCCAAATCTTCGGTTTGCCAGTGCGCTTATCATTCTGGAAAAAAAAAATGAGCAATTCACAAAAAGAATTGGTAAACGAGATGGTTTTTTTCCAAATTGAATTATCCCGGAATTGAGACGTCAAAAAATAAAATCCTTCAGCAGTATTACCGAGTTGGAAATTAAAAGATTATGCAATACTACAAATCACTTTCAGAAAACTTGTTAAAAACAAGGCTGATCTTTTTCCCTGGATATAAAGAAAATAAGGAATTTGATTAATGAAAATGGAATGTTTTATAAATCAATTCCATTATTTCTTTATCACCAAAGACTGTATAGAAAAATACTAAAGTTTTGCAGCATATACATGTTCAGGTCCAATTCAACAAATTATCTTTTCGTGCCGTCGGACCTGAGAAATCCCGTTTTCGTGTCGCTGCGCTCCACGAAATTGGCGTTTCCCAGGTCCCACGCCACGAAATAGTATATTTCATAACAAGTGAAAAAAAGATGGCTTTTGGCGAGTGGTAGGTTTATATCACGAGCCAAAGGCGAGTGATATAATCCTACGAGTCGAAAACCACTTTTTTCACGGGTTACAAATAATATTTTTCATCTCAATGTGTCGAAAAAGTACTTTTCCGACACAGCGTGATGAGACAGTAGATGAGAGTGTGGCGTTTGGCAAACGGAGCTGAAAGGGAAGTGGCCAACCACGCGAGGAAAAAACCCCATAAGGTACCGTCCGGCATAATATTTTCCGGTAGTGATTTTAGAGTTTTCGAGTTTGGGAAGTATGTAATACCAATTCCTGGACGAGAAAGCCCTAAAAGCAGTACGGCAAAATAATATCTACGTCTCGCCACGAAAAACATCTCATCCTCCCCCACGTGCTTGCCATCCTCGCCGTCGGCTTGGAAGGCAATTTTGCACGTGGAAGACGATGATCTGTTTTCCAAGGTTCGGGCATGAAATGTACTAGTTCCGTACTGCTCTTCATTTATCCTCGTCCGGACATTGGTACGGGCTCTTACCTGAACTCGAAAAAGTGAAAATCACTACGGAAAAATATCATTCCTAGGCTATCGTTATGGGGTTTTTTGACTCGCGTGGTTGGCCGTCTCGCCTACGGCTCGGCTCACCAAACTCCACGCGAGTAAAAATTCCGATACCATCCTCACCTTGATAATGCCAATAGCCCCAAAGTGCTGGCAAATTTCCTCCTCAGAGACCCCAGGATCCATACCCGAAACGAAAATAGTGTCCTCTTGCACGACCATCCCGTCATTGCCGCCATTCCGGTCACCAAAGCCCCCTGCAACGCGGCCAAAATTAAAAATCCGATCGCCAACAATCCGTTAAAAAATCTCTCAATCTCTCAACAGCCCTACCAGGATCGACAGTTCACGAAAAAAAAACTACTATTGCCCCTAATAACTACAGTAATTTCTCCAAAGCAATGTGAACCCGCGTTTTATCGAAAAAAAAGAAAAAAAATGAACAAGCAATCACTTTGTAGTTATGAAACGGCCCGTGGGCCATGATAAACTCAAAACAAAAAAACATCATTACGATGACAATCAAATTTGCTCATCTCCAGCCAAAACCGTCTACCAGTGATTTAAAAAAATCATCGATCAACACCCATCGTTGTCATTCCAATGGTCATGGATTCATGGAAGCATGACAATATTTTACCGCATGCCCTGCACTTAAACTTCTCAGACCCATTCACCGAGTCATTGTTAACACTTTACCCATCAACAACAATACTCTTACAATAAAATTGTAAAAATTTCCGTCTTTACCAATAATCTTAAAATATTGAAATTTCACACATGTGTCCCTGCCTTTGAAATTCACACATTTGTAACCCTGCCTATTATTCCATACCACTTAAATTTTATCACTTGCATGTACCTCGATAGTCTCCATAACGTGAATATAAAATACCAATGATATAGCCATTTTCAATAAAAAATATATATATCTCCCGCAGTTAATATATCACCAAAAAACATCAAATGAATTTCGACTAAGTATCTCATTGTATCCAACACAAGGTTTCAGTTGCATATAAAAGGGCTCCACCGTCGTAATAATAAACCATTTGAATAAATAATGTACCAAAAATACACCTCTGACGTACTGATAAATTGTCTTTCATTGCTCTATATACCGAGCACACCAGTCGCTTCGTAATACGATTTCTTATAAAAATGCGAAACTTTCAGGGTTTCATACTGATTCTAGTTGCTGTTTCGATCCAGCTTGGGTTTAATACTTGAATTACCCACCACTGATTGAAGAATGTATAATGAATAATCAGGATACTTTCAAATTTTTTAGCATAATTATTGTACAATTAACACAATTGTGTGCATTGGAGTTTTTTTAAATATTTCGACGGAAGCCATTTTTTAAATTTAAAATCTGCAGGAATTGGTTGAATATTTTTTCCAACATTTCGACAGTAAATGATGTACTTCTTGATGATAATTTTTAAAAAAAATGTGCAATTGATGAAGAACATAATTAAACATTCAATTGGGAAATCAATGGAAATGGTCGAAATTGGATACACAGATTTCGAACAATTCTTGAACAATCCATATTCTAATTAATTATTGAATGCTCCTAAATCATAATGTATTATGCACATTAAAAATTCAGAAATTTGAATTTCCCATTGTACAACTTGGGAATATTTAATCGATAGATAGATAAAATAGAATTTTAATTATAAAACGTGAAAATCAGATTCCAGGTTTAAGAGACTCGGTAGATATCCCTTTCATAAAATTACCGATAATTCCTGCAGACAAGATCGGCAAACCATCAGAGGTAAAAAAAATTAGTGAATTCCATTATATGCAATGGGCCATTCAGAGTATTCCGAATAATCAATGATATCCTTAAGATTACACAATCGCGATGTGGCAGCCCTTTCATATAATAAAAGTAACCGAGTATTAATTAATAAAATGTTGATTCTTTAAAAATATTAGATTGAATGCGTGAATAAGCACCAGATCAGTACAGTACGATCTGGTGCATTTACCTTTGTTATAACCACCACGGCCACCGCCACTGCTAAAACACAGAAGCAGATATACCAATGAGACGACTCATGGGGGGACAGACTCGATCAGTTCGATCGTTGATGTGATTTTTCATATCGTTGATTCATTGCCAACCCCTTCTCATTCCTTTCTCTTGATGGTTACCTACTGTCTAAATGTCTGTCACCATATTTTGTTTTTTTTTTGTTGTTTTTTTTTTCGATCAAATAAATATCTTAAATTATGTCATGTAACAAGTTGCAGTCCGTTGATTTATTGGTGTCAACATGCAGATTTACCTGTTGTGGTTACCACTAACGATTTTTCAATATTACAGTCCCGAGGCGAAATTGCATTTTGTTTATTACCTTTATTGGCGAGTGTTCATACATTTTTGGGAATGCTATGCAAATTGTAATGAGTGGGAATGTTTGAGATATTTTTTTTTGTTTCAGCCACAGTTTTCATACCATTTTTTTGTAAAGTGGGGTCGATGGACACCTATTATCTTATATTTTTGGGAAAATTGAAAATCCAAAGTGTTCGTCTTGCCCACTATCATGGAATGAATATTTCTCCGATTAGGAAATTACTGTCGCCATTTCATTCTTTATCTTTATTTTCATAATAATGAATTTTTGAAAGTCATTGAATATATATGAAAATGTGTGATAGGAAATGAATTTCCACCCATGGAATGTTTTCAAAAATATTCAATTTTAATCACTGATAATTAGTGGATTTTATTTTTCATCCTTTCAGGAATTTTTACGACAAATTGTAGAATATGCAATAATCGGAAAAATTATATAAAAAAAACCTTTATTGGAAATATTGAAATTTTTCCCAAAATTAATTGAATACTATCGAGAGGCATTATAACAATTCTAAAAAGAGTAAATAATTATTAGCATTCATGGATAATTTTCTTCAAAAAACTATATTTTTATAGTAATTTCATAAAGCTGGCCAAACAGGCAGAATAAAATGCAAAATAAGTAAAAATTCCCGAAAGACTAGAGGATTACTAAAATTGGGGAGTCATTTCGAAGAATTTTCCTCATCTGTTCATGTCCTCAGCGATTGTATGGCCAATAGCCGTCCTTTTCCCCCGAACCAGAGTCTACAAGTCTTAATAAAGTCTTAAAACCGTGCAACAAAAAACGTAATAATTTGCATTACCACTAAAAATTCTCCACAATGTATAAACAGAGGGTAGAGTAACGGCATATCATTGTAAACTTTCAGTTTTTCGATCGATACCGAGTACCGAGTGACGATGCGAAATCGTCAGCGGCCACAAGACCATTTCTAACATTTCTATCATTTGTTACGATGTGGGTAGGGTACAATTCATCGAAGAACTATTGGTCTAATATCAATTGATCGAAGAGCGATTGGTCGACAGGTTTGATTTCTCAAAAAACTTATTCATGTAAAGAAATTGAATTTTTTTCTAAGCATGACTTATTTAATAGAATAGAACATGAAGAAAATGGACCCGAAAACGTAGCAACTTCATCAGACTATTATCCCATTTTTTCTGCCTACATGGACTGAAAGTCACCTTCGTTCAATTTGTGCAAAATATCGTATTCAACCCTCGGGCGGAGAATCAGACAAATATTCCCCAAGTGCTTGTAATCGTCGCCTTTGGCTCGGGTTGTAATTTTGCAAGTGCGGACCACTTGTCTACTTTTCCTCCGTACGCAAGAAATAGTATATCTCTAGGGGAGAATAGCATGTTTGTCACCTGGGGAGGATAATCAGGCAGGCATTCCCCACGTGCTCGGCTTCGACTCTGCTCGGGTCATAATTGTGCACGTGGGGACGACTTGTCTGATTCTCCTCCCGAGGGTTGAATACGATTTTTCTGCCAAAATGGGTGAAAGTGAGGATTTCTATCCGAGCGAAGTGAGAGTAGAATGCTCTTTTTCGGTCCATGTAAGCAGAAATAGTATATTTCCGGCCTGTCGTTATGGGCTTTTTTACTCGCGTGGAGTTTGGTGAGCCGAGCCGTAGGCGAGGCGGCCAACCACGCGAGTCAAAAAACTCCATAATGACAGCCCAGGAACGATATTTT
>JAPYZM010002535.1:0-16084 GCA_030522845.1 Psyttalia concolor
ACTCCCATTGACGTTTGTCGATATATCACCCCTTCCTATCCTCACCACCCCCTCCGGCACATCGTGGCCACCCTCCCCCCGCCCCCCCCCCCCCCTCGCCGCCCCGCGCCCTCCCCAACGTTTCAAATATTTTATTTCCGCTTGCATTGGCAAAGCCACGCGCGCCCTCAAAAATTCGAAACGGCGGAAATAAAAAGGAAGAGCCTGCGGCGCGCAGTTTGAAAGATTCAATCCGCTGAAAAATTTTTTTTTTCCCCCCCATATAGATAGGGAGATAAATGAGAGGGAGTGGGGAATTTAGGGGTGAGTGGAATGAATATTAAAAATGGAGAGGTACAAAGAGAAAAATCGAGAATTAATTGATCAGGGGTTCAATGACTTCATGATTTTAACGTGAAGTAGACTGTAAATGTTTTGCGAATTGAATGAAAAATTAAAAAATTTGTTTTTTGAAAATGGACTGGGGGATTTCGCTTCGAAGCTTATCCGATCCGATTCTGCCATCACTTTGGGAATATTTTAAGCCGTTTAGCGACTTTTAGGGAATTTTTTATAATTACTCGAAATATAATTCTTGAAAAATTATGGGTAATACACCCGTTAATTACACCTCAATTACCCCATGAAAATGGCAATTGATTTAAAATTGTCGATAATATTCTGCCAAAGAAATTCTCAATCCCCACTTAATTTTCAATCGAGTGACAAAAAAAAAATTATCATCGATTGGGGGAAAATCTTTCATCAATAATTTATCAATCGCCTCTATCAATTCCAGCTCAAATGAAACTGAGAATAATCCAGGAAATGAGAGCAGAATATCGTATGTAATGACGTTGAATTGATCAGACCTACAAATAACCTCACCTCATCGATTTGACTTTTGTTGAAAACTATTTGCCAAGTGAAATGGCTAAATAAATTATGAGATACATTTTCTTTCATGTACCACATCGCAAGAGCCTCTACACGGCCCGGCCAGTCTTTTCTATCATATTACCGACGAAATAAATGGCTAAAGAAAACGAGGTAGAGTGAGAGTGGGTGAGAGGGGGGAGGAAGGGAAAATAAGAAAAACCACAGTCGTAACTTTAATATACCTCCGGCTCCCCTTTCGCCCATCGATCCATGTTTATAAATATGAACGGCAAGAGACATAGATGGTATATAGACCTGGAGACCTAGTGCACCGGGATATCTGTGTTTCCCAACCGCAGTCACCGGGTGTAATCGATAAATTCATGCGGACTCTTTTTTTTTTTTCCAAATTATCCTAAGAATAGCAGTTGATTTGCCGATCAGGGCCTATAGTCCGATGATCTTTACCCCAACAATTCAGCCCGTTATTACGTAATTCGTGGACGCTCATAAAATATACCCTCATTGTTATAAAAGTTCGGACGAGATTAGATTGAGACATTAAATCGCGATACTGCGGGGGGGACAAAATGGGCGAGATACGGACATTTGTAATGAAATTGTCCCTATATAATTGATTATTGATTAATGTAGGGGACGAGAGTGACATTAGGCTCGTGGCATTTAAAATTGAATTTCTATAGAATTGCCAATTGAATTTCTCCAATTGTCAATTGTATTTCCCGCAATTTGGGATTTTTCATTTACAACATTTCTGGATATTTTACTTTGCAATAATTACCGAAACAATCATTCACAAGTGGCGATAAAATAGTTTCGAGTGCAGTCGATTGAACAATAGTACGAGGAATAATTTATAAAAAAAAAAAAGAAGACAATAAATAAATAAAAATTAAATCCCACCAATGGATTACCACCAGCCGGCGAAGGGAGGAAATGGCAGTAGCCAGGAATATAAAACAAAGACTTGGTCATCGTATAATGAGAATGAAACCCCGAGGTATAGGGGATGGTGGAGAAGGAGGAGGAGGGGGGGACAAGGCATGGGACAATAAAAACGGAGAAATTACCTTGTCGTAAAGTTTCGAGAAAATACCGCATGCTCAGCGGCGAGAGCTTACCCGCCAATGGCAGAAGAAATAAAAAGAAATAAAATAAAAAATTCTTATTCCGAAAATTAAAAAAAAAACCAAATCGACACCCCACGCACCCTCCAAAGTGACTATTTTAATCCAAAATATTTCTCTCAACTTAATTATGGAGTAGAAGATTTTTTTCTACTCCCCAGAAATTAATTATTAAATTAATTATAATACTGAGGGTGGAGGGGAAAAACAAATTATCGATTTCACCTCACGAGAGATTACACGAATGAAATGAAATTGAATAAATGATAGGTATAAAGAGGTGGAATAAAAAAAAATATATATATATATAAGTCGTTGAGAAACCATTAATAATCCGCGCTAAGCAGACACCGAAGGAGCCCGCGAAGAAACCGCGTAAGGTTTCCTTATAACGTGCCGTAGAAATGCATATTATCCATCCGGGCATATCCGACGTATTACACACGCGAGACAACCCAAAGTAGTCGGGGGGAGTGGCAGGAGGAGAGGGCAAACTGTATATTTTATTACCCCTTTTATACACATTTCTCGGGTGGTGCATTACTCGATATCTCGACAAACCAATCTCGATTCGTACCAAGTGAGGAGTGAAATTATTTTGCAATTTAAGGGGGCCTATTTCTCGCCGATAATTATCATCATCATTTAAAAAAGAAAATGACCATCGGCGGTCTAGCGAGAGCTATTTTATTTTCATTTCTTCTTTCTCTTCTGTCTCCGCCCCTCGCGAAATGCTATTATCCTCAATTAAGAGAATTATGAAATGTTCGATCGCGGAGGAAGTCGCGAGAGACAACGGATTTGTTAATGCGACATTAATTTATCACTCGCTGAATTAATCATGGATGCAGATTAATCTTGGAACGTGGCTTGGCGTACGGAATTGTGATAGTGAATTTTACGTGGAGTACAATACAATAGTTTGCGGTGTACAACTGCCACACCTGTTCCATGGGGGGAGGAAATATTGGGTTGAGAAGTTGTTGCGCGAAGTATTTTCTCGTGTGCGCTTTCGTCGCATCTGAACGGAAGAGGAAATAATGAAATAGAGGAAAAGAGAAAGACTCAATTTTCCTTTCAACAGTCATCACTTCAATAATTTTTTCCTGCCTCTAGCTCGCTCATTATTTTCCTTAAAAATGGATTATTAAACAATTCAGGGGAATGATATCTGATGTTATAAACAATTGACTTCAGATTAATTTTGGCAAGTGAAAAAAAGACGGGCATTAATTGCTATTAATGTCGTTAAATTTGTTTTGAAAAAAAAATGTTCACTAAAAAAATTCGCTACGCGCGAAGTGGCGAGCCGGGATGCGTTTAATTGTTTATTATTTATTGAGAGCGTTTTAAGGATTAATGCAACTGTTCGGATTAGATATATCAAAGGGTGTCACGAAAAATCATCATTCATGATATTCAACACTAGATCACTTCGACAAGTTGTCTGTCTGTCTACGTGTGACTCACTCCACTTGCCGTCACGCTCCGAATGACGTGCGAAACGTGTTTTTGAGCGACAGGTGCGTGCACCTGAATCCCAACAACAATTTTCCCCCGATCTCTTATCTCCCACGATCCAGAGGCAAACTAATTGGTGATGAAGTTGTGGAGAGAGTATTTTACCCCAATTGTTTCTTTTTTTTTCCCCCCTCCGAATGCATCGGATACTTTACAAATCGAAATATAGTTCGATTCTTTCCCAGTTCAATTCTATTTTTACTGAATTTCCTTGTTGCCAGTGTAATTGCTACTTGAAGCCATCTCGACTCGGGGGGATGCATGGAAATAATGGATTGTGATCACTTATTCATCAACAATGAACGGAAATATCGATACTATTGCAATTGGGGCGAAACAATTTTCTTCAAATCATCGAAATTACCTGGGGAATTCCACCAAATATTCTGGATTTTAAACTAAATTTTCAATGATCTTTACAATTTTTTTTTTCACTATAAAAGATGAGGAACGAAACTAGATCTTAATTAAAATATGGAGATTTATTTTGAAAATTTTCGGTTAGTCAGAGGCTGCGCTACATCTAATCAAAGTTTAATCGGAGTTTAGTCGCAGTTTAATCGGATGTTAGTCGAGGGCGATATTTAACTGAGATTCCGGCAAGGCTGAGTTCCCGTTGACTAAATGACCAAACTCAACCGTTTTTATACTGAAGGCTTAGTTCGAGCTTAGTCAGAGTTTAGTCCGAGTTTAGTCAGGCTTGGTCGCGGCTCAGTCGAAGTCGCCTGAATGTCTAAATTCAGTCAAATGAAGCCACACTAAATTACATAAATTAAACAGATCCACATTCCGATGGAAAATTTAAATGTCAACGATCACAATGACTCGACTCGGTAGCAAAAAACCCTTGAATTGATTTCTCTCAGCTATCCAATCAACCAAACTCGATTTATGATTTTTTCCCCGTTCACATTCGGTCCCAATCAATTCCTCCCCCAAATTGATTTAGATCCTGTGAGTCGGGGGAAAGAGGGGCGGGAGGGGATAAGTATGAGCGATGTTGACGAGAAAAAATAATGGCGAACGGGTCCCACGCTCGAGTGACCGACACGTAACGATCGTTTCGCTACGTATATGTACTTATTACGTTCTTGAGAGTTGAGCAGCCACCACCTCTCTTTTTCTTGTGTACACTCGAGTATTAGCCCGACGGGGCAGGGGAAATACAGCCCAAAGGAGCAAAGGCAACCCAGAGGTCGATTTTTCCTCTCTCTCTCTCTCTCTCTCTTTCCCTCTAGTCCCCCTCAATCCTCCCCATTCCCCCCCTCTAGCTTCCGTAGCCGTACGCTTTATTAACGTTTTACTACCAACTTTACTGCTGATTTACGCCCGCCGTCGTACGTATGCTCAGTGTTACCCTCAGGACGTGAATAAAAAGTGTTCTAACATACTTGGAGTTGAGTATTTTCTTGGACTAGCTGTAACGAAGGGTTTTTTGTTATTAAAAATGTAGCTCGAAGGGTTTTAGTGTAACGAGCCAGTCAATTTCTTCTTCAGTGTCGCAATTTTCAGGGGTAAAATGGCCGAAGAGTATTGGCATTTCATGGAGACGACTGGTAATTTTTTTTTCACCAGTCATATTTCATTTCAATTCGTGGGAAAAATACTGAAGTATAAAATTTCCCTGAAAATTCAATGAAATAATTTTTTTTTCCCGACCCACTCGAAGACGAAAATTCCCTGAATTTATTTGCATTAATTTTGAGGGAATAATTGAATGAAAATTTGACATAATCACTGACTTTATCCGCGAGGTAAATTAAATTCCTACGAAACGAAATTTCTCAATCACTTCTTCAACAAAATTGAGACGATTAATATTCATAAAAAAAAATTTAAAATAGACAGAATTCGCGGAAAATCGCATCGGTCATTGCATTATTCTCACTACAGACTGTCTAAGTAGCATGATACAATGAGGGATGATCGGGTTAAGAAGACGGTAGGAAGTGAAGATCGAGTACCAAGTGAAAGTTTTAGGGCGGTTTTCCCCAGAAACCTTAAGGTAAAACCGGAGAATCAGGGATCAAAGTTGTTTGGCGCTTGTGGATATCCGTGGAAGTAGAGACAGAAAATTCCAGGATGTGGGGGAGGGGACGGAAAGGAAAGGGATGATGAGGGTTACTGAGGAGTTAGGAGGGAGAAGATTTTCAAGTTAGTGGGACGGAGGTAAGAAGCGACGATGCACCGAAAACCCCTTCCGGGTAGATCGATCGCTCTTAAGGAACTTGACGGCATCTCACCGCTGATTAGAAGTGCCTCTACGTCGACGTTTCCACTCGTCTGAGCGTGGATTTTCATCAAGCAGGGAAATACATGTATTTCGTGAGATATTTGGAATTGAATGTGAAACTTACCGAGTGGTGATTTGAAATGGGACATTGAAAATTAAAAATCTGACCTCTCATCAAAGATAATTCAAGTCTGACTCACCTGTAACAAAAAAATAAGAAATAAATTATTAATAATCAATGATTTAAAGACGTCTTAATTATTTTTGAATTGTAAATTTTTGAATTTGTAGAAAAATTACGGAAATTTACAGAACGTTACAGATTTATTCTCTTCAATGGAATGGAAACCACTCACGTCAGCCGATTACGCGAATTGTTTCGTAATTTTTAGTTTATTTAATTGTATATTTCTTTGCGCGTTTGAGAGGGGGGACGCATCGTCTTAATTTCAAACGCCAGTTTTTCCAGTGGATTACATACAAAACGGAGATATTCTCCGGGTAAAAGAGAATATTCTTGGAACGCGTATTCCAATCGCAAGTCTTAAAAACCCCCTTCAAGCGGTATGAAGCGCGTGCTATCTCATTACTCCGAGTATACGTGAATACGGTACGTGCCCGGCCGCCTCTGTACGCAAAAAAAAAAAATAAAAAATAACGCGAGAGGTTGGGAAATTGCCCGAGTCTTGAGCACGCGCGTATCTTGAAACCGCAGAACGAACTTCAATGCTCGGCCTTCCTCATCTCCGAATTTTTATTTTTTTTTTAAATTTGTGGAGTTCGAATGTTTACTGAGAGAAATTTTTATAAGCTTCCGAATGCGTTCATTCACTGGGGGAATTTTTGGTTAGTCAGAGGTTAAGCTGTGGCTAGTCGCGGCTTGATGGGGGGTTAGTCAAAGTTTAGTCGGAGGTTAGTCGAGGCCGACATTGTAAAATTTATTTAAACGTGTCTATAATTTTTTTTCACTTGTACAAAATTTTATCGACCGAGTAGATCAGATTGTCCGAACGATCGGAGCTCCCCACGATTGCCAATCGATTGGGTAATTTTTACTGGCGATCTCTCTCTCTCTCTCTCAGTATGTGCTCACCAGCCGCAATTCATTCATCGGTGAATAATAAATATTGCACAATGACGGTATGAATCAATTCGTTGCCGCCAGCTAATATTGACTTCATCGCAAATTATTCACAAATACCAATACCACGCGAATTCTGCAATTGTAGTTTGTCTTCTAATCTATAAATTACATATGATTTATCATACATTGCCCATATCACCCGGTCCATTACTGAATTTCAAGTGTCACATGTGAGGCGTAAATGCGATGTATACTCTACCAAAAGTTGGATAATTATGTTGTTATACGAGTTATTTGTCGTAGCGCCCTATTCGGGCTTTTATTATTACAGACGTGACACGAAAATTTTTATTTAAATTTTCCATACGACGGCTATTTAAAGGCTCAACAATTGTTCATCCAATTATTGTCAATTTAACATCTCGGATAAATTCAAAAAAAAAATCCACGATGAAGACTATCAAATTTAAAAAATTGTCAATCGAATTTGAAATTCAATTATTTTACCAACTCCCGAAATTAAGAGTCGCAAGCGTAAAATTCGAATTTCAAATTGCCAAGAGTCCATTGAAAATTTCATAATACCGAGATTTAATATATTTAAATAATAAAAAAATAATCCACAAAATACTGGGTAAAATGGAAGACGAAAGGGTGCAGTTGGTGCAATAGCGATGCTTATATTATGCAAAACATGTGGTGGCCCGGGGATTTATGGTGGTCGTTTCGCCTAGCCAACTACAGTACCACTACACTCTCCAGACGAAAACCCTCGGAGAAAAGTCGGCGCACCAACAATATTTTATTCCCCCCCGTATATTTTTTTCTATCCCCCCCCCCCTTTTACCCGAAAACTCATAAATGCAACCGAGCGGTACAATTTTTTCCTCCCCCCGGTTCTGGAGATTCTTCACTGAAATTTCGAATAAAAATCACAGATTGGGACGATTGCATCGGCCACCTACGCCATTGTACCGAGTGAATACGCGGGCTCTGTTCGTTGAATGAGCGCATGACGGTAAAAAAGAAATGATTAAGTACCGCAGTATTGCATGGCTAGGAAAAAAAAAAACGCGCGCGCGAGAGAGAGAGAGAGAAAAAAAGGGGGGAAACAAAGGGAATGAAAAACGGTAATCTACGGTTCAGCGCTGCTGAGGGGTTTTGCTAGTACCAGCAAATGCGGACTTCCTTAAAAATCCGAGGGACAGCAAAAAGTCGTGATGGCGGCAGTGGAATGGCTGACGATCGGTGATTTTTCAAACAAATTCACTTGCCCCGTTGCCAGAGAATGAAAAATACACATCCCAAAACAAGAGAATTATTTAATAATTCACTAATGATGGAGCAACAATTGACATTTTATCATGCTGACGCAAATTTTCTCCGATAAACTCAATTTTTCTATTTAATTTTCCAACTATTCAACTTCTTTATCTTGTCCACTGGCCATTTATATTGAGTCATGTGTGTACATGGGGTTTAGGTATAGGAGGCGACGAGGCGGAATAAATCGCTCTCCCGTCTTCTTCTGGTATCCTTTACAAGTGCTGCCAACAAAATAGAAACATCGCTCCCTCGCCTATCAATTATTTGCCGCGCAATTTACGACGCCAGAGGGCTTTCCCTCCAACTTGAAAAAATAAAATGAAGGCGAGAATTTTTTTTCCTTCTCCTCAATTCAATAACCGCGAGACAATATTTTTTTATCAATTCAATTAAACTTGATTATGAAGCTTGAAAGAACACCTCTGGCCGAGAAAAATTGTGGCGGCAAATTTGAAACGATTTTTTTAAACTTCTGTAATTATAAATTTTGGCGATTGAGAAATTTCATAATTTCTTGAAATTACGGGAAATGTAAATATCGAATTGAAAGTTGTCGTACTAGGATAAAAAAAAATGAATTTCCTGAATTTATTTTGCAATTGAAAGCGCAAATATTCATTTCGATTGTCGGCCGGCGAAAAATCAGTTTGTGAGGAGGGTCTGTCAGTGGTGGTCGAGTGAGAACAGACATTTTGGATTTATTGTATAACGCTGGCAGTTTGCGGCCACTACGAGGTACACGAGTCCACTAAATAAAGCCGAGGATAAGGCCACACCAGCGACGACCTATGGGGCCGGTGGCTTCAGAGGACTTACGAGGGAGACGTTATCCCTCTTGCCATCCCCTTCCATCACCCTTTCCTCTTTGCCGAGGCCACCCCCTCGCCACCGCCATATCTTTCCTCGGGTGTGTGCAAAGTGCAATCGACCGGAAGGGACACGACGGCTTCGCAGGCTCGGAATTAAGGAAACGCACACAATAAATTGACAATACCAAAAAAAAAATAAATAAAAATCCGCCAAATGAGAAGAAATTGTTGGCCAAAAAAAATGTAATTTTCCGTTCGCCGAAAGAAATTGGTTTATCGATTATTCCGCCTCTCTTTATTGTTTCATTTATTGACTTTGGGTATCAAATATTGGCTCTGGTGGTGGATTTGACAAAAAAAAAAAAATTCCCACTGGAGAATTAGAAATAGAACAAAAAAAAAAAAAAGCGGGGTAGCATCGAGCCCTTTATCAATCCTCGAATCCCGCATGTGCTTTCGACAGTTCAATTGGCTTTGCCGCGTATCGTTATCCCTCAACTCTTTTATACATATTTACTCTAACCTCCATTTTTTTTTTTTCGTTCATTCATTCCAATTTTCCCACCCAACCCAGTCTCACTCGTGCCCGAGAGGGAGAATGGAGCATGTGAATTCACCAGATGATTACCATTGATACCTGCATAATGAGCTTACCCCAAACTGACGCTTGGATGTTGTAATAAAGCTGAAATATACGTCACCCCTCTCTCTCTCTCTCTCTCTCTCTCACTAACATCCAGCCCGAAATTTTGTACAGACATTTCAATTTCATTATCAATCAGTTAATTAATGTTAACCCCATCGCCAGTAAATTTCCCTAAAAAAGACGTGAGACTTTTGAACAAGAGCCAACAAAACGTCTTATTTTTGTGCTAACCCTAAAAAATCGAGGGCAATTTTTTTAAATAATTAAACTCCATTCGCCTTTTCTCAAAAAAATTGAACAATAAAAATGGTGAGTCAGTGATGGCTCTCGGCGAGAATTTCCATTATTAAAATAACCATATTCATAACTCTATTAATTCATTCATCTCAATTAGCCAATGAATCCGCTAATCACCGATGAAATACCCTTAATTTAATTAATTACCCTTTGTACCGGTTATTCCAACACACCCCGATAATTCCTCTACATATCGGGATACAATACCCCCATTCGGCCCCTCCCGAAAGCCCAATATTTGATATTTCAGGGAGAATTAACATTTGAAAAGAGAGGGGGAGGGCAGGAGGAGTTTTGACAAATGTGAAAATGCTAAAGTGCAGAAAAATACGAATCCTCCCACCTCCCCCACCATCCCCCGGAATGCACCTTGGGCACAAGCCAGACACGCCCAGGGTTCCTCAGTAAGCCCTTTCACCCCTCATTTCTCCCCCCCCCCCCGGGCCCAACCCCCGAAAAGACTGCATAGACAGCACTGGAAAAGTATTGGAACGTTTCAATTTAATAAAGGTAATAACGTTAAAGGTATTTTTACCATTTTATCCCCCTCCCGGCCCCTTCCACCCCTTCCGCCTCTTCTCTTTTCACTCGAGCATAAATTCAACATGCGGGTGAAGTAGAAGATGGCAACGAGGAAGAAAATGTGGTGGCGATTGGGCGAATTTCCAAAAGTTTCTCAATAATTTTTTTTTTTTTCTTTTTCACTCCCGGCGAACGAACAAAATACGAATTCACAAAAAAAGAATTGGATTTTTTTTTTTAATTGTATCGGAGAGTGAGGGAGGTACAAAGAACTCGGAGGGGGAGATGTTGAGTGGACCACGGAGAGGAAAAAGAGAGGGGAGGGGGGGGGGGGGATAAGGAGACGTTTAACGAAGCGTCGAAGATTCCAATCGATTCGGCGAGAGGGACGAGAGGGAGAGATAAAAGAGTGGTCTATAGGTCGATTCATAAATTGCAATGGGCTTCTCTGCATTGCGGGCTTGCGGGTTTGATTCTCTACCGCTGTCTCTCTTACTTTCGTAACGAGGCCTTTGCCCTCCTACCCCTTCCCATCCCGATCCCTCCTCACCTCTCGTGGTCCTCAGGGTTTTTCCCCTTGCCAGTGTGAAAATTAGAGCGCGCAATCTTTAATTTATCGATTATTTTAATGGTGTCGTCATTATTGTAATTATCGAGTTTCTTTTTCGCAGCGAGGGGGGGAGGGGGAGGCGTATCTCCAGGGGTGGAAGTGATTTTTGGAACTTCTATCATCGCTCAGGTGTCAATAAAATTTTATATATAATTTTTTTATCCTCCGGATTGTTCAAAAGTTCACGCACTTTATTAATTAGTCAACAAATTTTACTGACCCGCTGGATAATTTTTATCCCACCCCTCGATAGCTTTTAGCTTTAGTCATGTTTGTTTTTTTAGAAATTGCGCAATTGACAGAATTTTTTTTGGTAAATATCTTCATGGAAGCGGAAATGAATTTTCGATAGTCCGACAGTCAAAATTTCATTCGGATATTTTTTTTTTTCGTACGTAAGCAATTCGCCCGGTTAGATTCTGGAGTTAATGAAGCGATGGTTATTGATCAGGGGGTATTTTCATACGCTTCGCGGTATTTATAAACCAACTGATGGGTTTTAAATAGAATATTGATGGTTTTATCAATTCACAAGGTGATTTGAATGAAGAAAAGTCGAGAATTTCATCGAAAGATGAAAAAATATAAACTTTAATTTTTTTTTATGCTCATTATTAATGTTCCTTCGTTAATTTTAAAAGTGAATGGGGGGGTAGGTTGGGGTAGAGTTAGAGAGAAATAACTGGCAATCGATGAATGCATTTGCGAGAAAATCGGAAAAAAATCCCAAGTGTGAATGGCGAATGAGAATTTTTGAGTGGAACGTTCGAGGGGCCTCGGGCAATTTTTCCCGATAAAAATGATCAAGTGGAGAGCGTCACTCGACCGAGATATTTGAAAATACCCTATTTTCAATCAAAAATGTACAATCATAAAGTGAGATAGCCAGTTCATAATCTCAAGGGGAATTATATTGACTCATTGACGTAGAATTTCATTAATTTTTCATTCACCCATAAAAATTAAATTTCCCACTATTCAGATAAATAATTTCAAAAATAATTCAACTATTCCTTCATCGTTCTATCACCCATGTCGTTTAATACAATAACTATTTACTCATTAACCAAGAATTATTTTATCCCGACTGGAGTGGCGGAGGCTCTGGTAATGAAAAAAAAATCATCGACAAATGATTTTTTCTCTTCTGATTAAAATCGCACGTTATAAATTCCTTATCTGGAGACTGTAACTCTCCATGAAAATGAAAAGTTGGAGCATAAAATTCTCATTAAAGAACCTAAAATGAGAGGTTAGCCTGAAAGAAATCCTTGATGTGGAAATCGCAGCGAAGGCACAAGCCCCCCTCCGCCCCCCCCCCTTCGGTCCGTTGAAGTTTCTTGGTAGAGACGTTGTGGTACCCAAGGGGTTTCACTCCACCCTCAATCTACCTAAACGAGAAAGATGAACAGCAGACAGAGAGGCAGACAGCAGAGAGAATAGACGGGCGGGGGTAACCTCTTTCTTGACATTTTAGTTCCTCGTTTTCTCGCAACTCCAAGAGAGAATGACGGAAGAGATTAGAAACGATGGGATGGAGATAGTCCGGGCCCGAGTGGAGGAATGAATAATTGAAGTAGACGTCGAGGATAGGAGGCACAAGACAAAACTCTTTTGGATTTGAAATGACTCTTGGGAAAGTTGTTTTAATCCAGAAATTGGTAAATTCGCCGGAGACTTGTCGCATGAGCAAAGTGAGATGAGTTTGTCTACATAAATAAACATACTACTTTACCGAGTTAAACTCATTTTTCTATTAATTTAATTAGTTTTTTAATTAATGAATTGAATGAATTTTTATCAAGTGAATTTTAAAATTAATACATTAATCAATGGTCTTATAGAGTGCATTTACCCCTGTCTAAAATTATTTTTCCTAAAGATAATCAATTTTACAATGCTGTTAAATTATTGTTCCTAAAAAAATTGCCCTCCCGCGTAGAAATAAAAAATAAATGAAGAGAGAGAAAAATTGTCGTCTCGTATGAAAAGTTTTACCTCCAAATTTTTCTTCTCTGTCATTCATAAATCACAAAAAATATGGGCGCAAATTTTTCATTGTTAAATACAATTGAATGATATTCACCGGAACAATTCCCGAAACATTTGCGTACCTCAAATAATTTAAACTATTCAAAATACCCGAATATCTTTCCACTTGAAAAAATTCACTACACCCTCATGAAAACGATAAAGACGAGAGAGGGATGAGAGACGAGGGGAGAGGGTTGAAAGAGAGACTGAGATAGTTGGATTTTACTTCCGAATTCCCCGGATACTTTAGTCTGCACGTTTTTGTAGTGGAAGGGATACCCGGTAGCAATGATTTATATGCATACGGTATCTCATACGTTGGACGAATAATAGGAAATGTAGTCACGGTTTCCTACAAAATGACATTCTTGTTTTGGTCACGCACTGCACTAGGACAGAAAAAAAAAAAAAAAAAAAAGAAAAAATAAATAAAAAAACAAAAAAAAAAAAAAAAAAACAAACAAAACAAAAAAAAAAAGTTAAAATAATGTAAATAAAAAACCAGTAATTCAAAAAATGCGTACAAATGCAAAAATTCATATTACGCTGAGTTAACTTGATAATAAAGAGAATAAAAATTTTAATCATTTACAGGAGGTGGCAATTTTTATGTCTCCAGTAAGAAGAAAAGAGTCTATTCATATTGGAATGATGAATTGAAACGATGAAAGAAGCCGAACGGATGAAAGGAGCTGGCGGAAACCGGGGGAATAAAAGAAAACCGTAAAACAGTATTTCCTAAGACATTTTCAACAGCAACTGCTACTGTTTAGAATACAGACGTTATTGTCAATTGGATTTGTCATATTATTTTTCAGAGAAATGTCGGATTATGTTGATGAGTTGAGAAGAGGATAAATGGCAAAATTACCGGCCAAGTCATTTTTAAATGATTGAATAAATTAAACTGGCGAGCCCTGCCCATCGACTGAAATTCAATTCGTCGGGTGGAAAAAAAAATCTGATACAGGAATTTTAATCATTAAATGAATTGAAGTAGACTGGCCGCCGAGCTGACGAGTCAAGACGCCTTTCTGTACCTTCAGAAACTCCAAAAATTAAACAAAAAAAAAATAAATAATGAACACACGCAAACGAACGTGACAACGCATTAATACGCAAGTGGGTTTTCACGTGGGCAATGCGAGAGAGAAGTTTCTGGTCACCTATTAATAGGCCCTTGCGTTAACTCCTCGTCGCTTAATTACGTGAAAACAGCAGTAATGAAGCGACCCATTGCATCGTAGGCAGCCTAAATTGTTGGACTGAAGGACTTTGGTATATTGACGACTGGGAATCACAGCAAATTGCGTGAATAAATTCCCAAGCATGATGAATTAATATCAATTTCATAATTCAAATGATCCGATTGACCAATTGAAAAATATTCAATTGAAATTCGAACTCCAGTACATTCTTTTTTTTTTTCAATTTGTTCTGAAAATAATGGTCAACATTGCATGAATGTCGTAACCCAACGGGAAGTCAGCAACTCCGTTACGCTGGATGGTTAGCATCCTCTCCTTTTGAGCTCGATTATCCTATGACTCAGTCACTCGTCTCCAGTATAATAAATAAGCGAGATAATATTCAAAATTCTACAAAAATTCCAACTACTAAAACCTTTCCATTCCCATCAACGAAAATTCAATTATCCTCGCGTCTCATTATTGGCGCATTTCACATAAATAATTATAATTAAAAACTCGTAAAAAAATTATGTACACACGTAATAAATCAAAATTATCAGAATGCTAGGAATAAAAAGAGACGATTATTTAATCGCTCCTAAATCCATTAATTCACGAGTTATTCTCGTGCGCAACACGAGAGCGTTTAACTGGAACTGATGCGTAATCCACCAACGAGACTCAAATACTCATTTTTATCAACAGATGAGTGCAAAAGACCCCGCGCGAGCCAGAGAGAGAGAGAGAGGAAGAGGGAGAGGGAGAAGGAGGCCAAGAACTCTTTCAGTACAACGAACGCACTTTGGTTCAGTTCGTCACGCTCTACTCCTCCTCTTTCCCCTTACTTTTAACCTAACGACGCTCATTATGTCTTTCGGCTGTCTCATTAATTATTTCACCGTCGACTATGGTGCGACTACTACGTTCCGGCCCCTCTGTAGTCCTCACAAATCAACGTCTTCCTACTCTTTCGACAGTTTTCAGTAGTGACAGTAATTTAGGACCAGACTTGGCCCTAAGTGAATTCACTTCCAATAAAAAGTAGATAATGCCCTCCGTTCCACTCCCTCTCTCTAGCTCACCTGGTCCCCACCCTCCCCCTCCTTCGTTGATGTATTTTCCGGGGGGGGGGGGGGGGGGGAATAAGGAGAGAAAAGGAGGAGAAAAAAAATCCCGGGGAAGTGCGTTTTGGAACGAGTTGTCGCTCATTTGTCCCTGAACCTAAAAGCGGACAAATGTCTGAGGGATCAAATCTAATTACCTGTAATGCGCCAGAACAACGGAAATGTTCCGACTGAGAGAGGGAGAGGAAGTGAAGGACAAAGTGTACCGAAAATAAAGAGAAAAAAAAATTATCTCCACTTCCTTTTGGATTCATTTGCTGGCGCCCCCCCCCCCTCCCCCGGAATCAGGACAAAATACTCAGTTCACGGTTTGATTTCTCATTTGTGACTGGGGAGAATTTATTATAGAGTTTTGTTGTTGTTGTTTTAGCGGTTTAGGGACTTTTAGGGGGATTTTTGGAGTTTTTCGGGACAAAACTGAGGATATCTGGAAAACTATCTGGTGGAGCTCCGAAATGCTAACGGATTTGGAAAGCTGAGGAAATTTGCGATCGATATAGCAGCTTAGATTTTTTTTTTGGTGATTTTTGGGATTTTCGATTTTTTGACCGCCGGAGCCCTCAGATCTCAGCGATTTTCAGTCGGCTGAACACATTTTCGGCGATATCTCAAAAACTATTCATCCGATCGACTCGGGGTTTGTTCCATTCGAAAGCTGAGCTCATTTCCCATCGATATAGGG
>JAPYZM010002536.1:0-13563 GCA_030522845.1 Psyttalia concolor
AACATATTATGTTAGAATTCAAAACAAGGAATTCTAACCTCATAAGTGAACAGCGCTCGGCATGACCCGGGAGCACCACGAGGAGGTGGCTGTTCATGCTCCCAAAAATGTTGTAATTCGCGGTTGAAAAATCACGAATCCCAACTGGCGCATGGCGGGATTATGCTGCCTGGTCGGGTACTGCTAAGACGCTTAGTTCGGTGTTAAATTGACGCTCATAACTCACTCTTCCCTTTGGTGCACTTTTGATCACTCCGCGGTACCTTCTTACCGCATGTTTCGATAAAACATTAAAACTCCACTTTTGTGGAATCACTGATCGGATCTTCACACTACATTATTTCGGCACTCCGGGGGATCGCGAGTATGAGTTCACATGTTGCACCCGGTTAACTCCCTCACATGGCGGATGCACACCTATGGTCACTTTGGTGACTCACCAAACTGCCCCACAGGTCCATTTACCGTGTGCTGGAATTTTTCCGTTAGGTCACCAAACTGTCCATCTAATATATATATTGTACCGTGTTATTTGTGTTTTCGACTGTTTGACGGTAAAGAGAAGAAAATGGCCGTCCAGGCGAGAAGTCAATTCTCGAGGCGAGAGTCAATAGTCTATTTTTGATATTTTTATTGATTGTTTTCTTTTTTGTGTTTTGTTTTTTCAGCCGTTTTGAAAATGTGAAGAGGTATTACTTCTTGGATTTAAATGGGACCTGGATCCGCGCGTCAGCTACGACTTTGTGAGAGAGCCGCCGAGGGGCACCAGCTGATCGAGAGGAGATTTGCCGGAGGAAATATTTAGGGGGCATGACGGAATTCCACCCTCATGATTTGGTATCGTTTTATATGGACGACTGGGATTGGTGGTTGATGAGGAGTCTCATCGAAATGAGCCAATTATCGAGGGGAACACTTGTTGGAGGTCCTAGCGTCGACAACGAGGCCGGAGGAATTGGCTTCTCGTTTGGACGGCAACTGTTGTGTCACGAAATTGAACGATTGACATAGTTTGAAGAAATTTGAGAGACAATCTGTGGACTTAAGTTTGCCAGGAATTTAATTGGAGATTTGAGACAGAAAGTCGGTTTTTCCGATATTGGTGAGCAGTGAATTCTTTCCAATAATAAGTTTGTAAAGGCTATCAGAATATTGATTTGCTGGAAGTCAAAATTGCATTGTTTTCAAATGTTTTTTTTTAATGGGCGAAGCTGACGTGATTAAATTTTAACGGCATAATTGTGGCCGAGGTGTATCTCTCGTTCGGCATTAATAACGCGGATAAATAATTGTATTTTGAATAAGATGAAAATTGTTTAGATGTTCGAATTTTGAATTTCAATTCAGTGCTGTTCATAAACTTTGACTCTCGTCGCGCTTGATTAATTTATTAGGAGTTATTAATTGTTATTTGGTTTTTGTCGTTTCTCTCGCGGGAATTGGGTTTAACGGATATTGATTGTATCAAAATAAATCGTGTCTTATTTTATCGACACCTGTGTGATTTGTATGAGTGTCAAGTTACTGAGATAGTCCTTCAAGGTAATCGAATTTATCGATTATTTTGAAGGGCATTTATTCTTGAATTTTGGTGATATTATTTCGATACCTGATTATCGGTGTTATTTTGAAATATTATTTTGATATTTTTATATCCTAACGACCTTTGTCATTTTCGTTTTGAACGAGGCAAACTCAGTTTCGCGCGTTATATAGAGTTTGACTCTGGATTCTCAGATGCGGGGGTAATAGAAGATCCCTGTAATTTAGATTTTTTCTTATTGTTATTTCGAATTGCAGTTTGACTTGTTATTTTCATTGACTTTGTTTATGACTATGTAGTTGACGATAACTTAGTTTTTTTTACTTTGTGTTGACATTTGAACATTTATTTATTTATTTATTTATTTATTTATTTATTTATTTATTTATTTATTTATTTATTTATTGCTCTCTTTCTTGTGTGTTCGCTGTCAAGTTTTAGTTTGACGATAATAGATTTTGACTGAGCGATTTGGAGATAATTTTATGTTATTGTTTATGTCATATTTTCTTAAATAACCAGAGATTTGCAAGGAATATTTTTCAGAGTAGCTTTTGGAACCCAGCCGCCTCCGCGGTGATACTGAGCTGTCAGTTGCTGCTCTTTTGTTTATTGTGGTTGATGAATTGTCGGAAATTGTTTTTGTGCGTTTTGGTAAGAAAACGTACTGGCGCTCAATTTTTGGTTTGTAACAGGTTGGTCGCCGAGGGCTGCGTTTCTCGTTGCTTTTTCCCGCAGGGGTAGCGAGGTACGACACAATATATATGCGGCAAAGGGGGCATTCCATGCTATTTCGATCGAAAAAGCGACTTACTTTAAATGTCGAGAAAATGCAAGTATGCTTTCAATTGTTACCTAGCAATCAGTACGAATTATTTTAAAAAATTTGTTTGCAACTTATGTGTAGTTGGATTTCTCAACCTGGAATAAATGAGTTATTTTGAAAAAATATAATTTGATGAATATTAGTTTTAACGAATAAGTGCTGGTAGACTTTTTCATTTTGAACAAGTGTAAATGTATCGTAGGAGATACTTCCAAGGCCACGGTCTGCCTTGTCTGGATATTGCCACGAGATTCGAAAAATAATGATGTTTGATTTAATTGCATAAAATAAGTTTATTCTTTATTTGGCAGAAACAAGTGGGCTGCCTGAAAACACAAATAGTGAATAAAATTGGCTGGATAATAACTATATAGTACGGAAAATTGGGAAATACGCAGCTTATATGTGCGAGGGAAATTTGGTGAATCTTCTGGAATGGTTGATGAACGGCAGAAGGGATGACATTAGGATTGGATAGAATAAGGAGAGTAGGGATTGCTGTAGGTGCGAAGTGCTCGGATTGGTTTGTGTTGGGGGAATTTTCAGCGTGGAAGAGAGGGAGAATTGGGACGCACGTGGCCCTACTACGTCAGACGCCCTCCGTGGTGTTGACGCCAGACTGTCGGAATGGACTCATTTTATTGGACAGGATTATCAATGGTGAAATGAGGCTGTCATAAAGATTGGGTCTTAATGACGGTTTAGGAAAGGCTATTAGCAAAAATGTGTTGAGGAACAGGGATTAGCAGAGGAAATTGTGAAAGGACTCATTAAGGGCGAAAAATATTAGTGGGAAATATTAACAATGGTTGGGATGAAGCTTAAATTGAAATTGCACTGTCATTACCAATAATTGATTGGGGAATGGCACAATATTTATGACAATGGGATCGTGCAATGCAGCTGTGCAAATCTATTTGTTAAAAAACCGAATGATTTCAATACTCAAAAAAATAGATGGACAACACTAGCGATGATCTCACGACTCAACATTCTCCTCCGTTGAGAGACTGATCAATATCCCGTTGGTTTGGGCTGATCAATGGTAGCTGCGCTGTTCCTGGGTTGATCCTTTGCTAGTTGATCATCGGTGGAATAGGTTTCTACAGGTAGAACTGCCAATTTCTTAACATTGCGCATGAAAACGCCTCAGGCTTTCTTTAATTCGACAGGCCTGATGACTCCATCCTCACCTGGATGGACACTGATGATTCTCCCCAATTTCCATCTGAGGGGAGGTAGGTTGTCGTCTCTGATGACAACGGTGGAGCCTGCCTTGATTCGGTGGTCTCCTTTGGCCCACTTCTTCCTAACGTTCAACTCATGAAGATAATCCTTGTGCCAGCGATTCCAGAAATCTTGTTTCAGTTTCTGTACGTGTTGCCAAGAGGAAAAGCGGTTGCTCGGAATCTCGATGAAATTCGGTTCCGGAAGATTGGTGAAAGTGTCACCGATGAGGAAGTGAGCAGGAGCGAAAGCTGAAAGGTCGTTACGAGCTGATGACATGGCCGTCAAAGGACGCGAATTCAGGATGGCTTCAATTTCCGTGAACAGTGTCGTGAGGTCTTCAAAGCTGAGACGGGTGTTCCCGCCAATTCGGAATAAGTGGTATTTAAACGGCTTTACGGCTGCTTCCCAGATACCTTCCACATGAGGTGCTTGGGGTGGAATGAAATGCCAGGTTATTCGCTTCTCTGCGATATAGTTATTGAGCTCTTCCTGCAGCCCTTCGGAGTTGAGAAGATGATACAGATCGTTCAATTCGTTGCAGGCACCCTTGAAATTTGTTCCGTTGTCAGACGAAATGGAAGAGCACAATCGTCTTCGGCTGATGAAACGGCGAAGAACGGCTAGGAAGGCTTCTGCCGTGAGATCACTGGCGACCTCGATATGTACAGCCTGAGAAGAGAGACAGATGAAGATGACGACATATATCTTAATACGCCCACGGTTACGGAATCTTCTTTCCTTAATAAAAAGGGCCCGAAGTAGTCCACTCCAGTGTTATAAAATGGTCGTGCTGCTGTCACTCTCTCTCTGGGCAGTATGCCCATCTGATACTCCACGTTAGGGGGCTTGGCACGGACACATCGGTAACAGTTCTTGATGACGAACTTGATTTTTTCCATCTAGCAACCAAAAGCCTTGACGAATATTGTAGAGGGTGCTCTGGATACCAGCATGAAGACAGGTACGATGTGTCCACTCAATTGTCACACGTGTAGCGGCAGAATTTTTGGATAGCAATATGGCGTGTTTCTGATTGAATTCTAAGTCAGATCGTTGGTGGCCTTGAGATCAATCAACTCTCTCTTGAAATGTTCCCCTTGAATTAGTTTCACGGTGGGGATCAGCGCACATTGGATCTCTTTGGCTGTGATGAATTTACTCTTGGGATAATCTTCCTTCTTGACCTTCAATATTAGGACTCGAGCGATGATCCGCTAGACCTTGATGATAGAGGAATTTTTCGTGAAGAGTTCAGCGAGATGACACTTGGAGGCCCTTTCGATGGTAGCAAGGCAAATTTGTATCCATGTCTCGGGCACTTGATTGGGGAATGATAGTGATAGAGAAGGCCAATCCTTCTCTTCCCCGGTGAGCCACACTGGTCCACCAACCCATAGATGATTTCCGAGAAATTCTGGTGGTGATTGTCCTCTGGAGATAGTATCAGCAGGGTTCTCGTGGGTCCGCACGTGTCTCCAGTCTCTGGCGTTGGTCTTCCGTTGAATTAATGTCATTCTATTCTTTACGAATGTTTTCAACGATTCTGGGTTTGTGTTGATCCTGTGTGGGACAGTCGACCAATCAGTCTAGAACACAACGCGATCTATGTTCACATTTATGGTTTCACAGACGGTTGAATATAATTGGGAGAATAATAGGGCAGCATACAGTTCTAGCCGCAGGATTATTTGGGGGTTTTCCAAGGGGTCACACGGGATTTAGCCCAGAAAAATTGGGAATCACCTGATCGTCGTCCGAAATTGTCCTAACGTACATGCACGCACCATAAGCCTTCTGGCTTGCACCGCAGAAACCGTGTAGCTGTAGTTCCTTGACGCTGTTGTGGAGCTCCTTGCGCTGGAAGGTGAAATTGTTGAGATGAAGGAGCTGACGAGCAAACTCTCGCCACGTTGTCTGAATGTCCTTAGGCACCGAGTCATCCCAATAGAGATTGAGGCCCCACAGCTCCTGCTTGATGAGCTTTGCTTGGATCACAACTGGGTTTAATAATCCAAGAGGATTCAATATCCTCGGGACATCTGCTGAAATCGTCCTCATTGTTGTCTTTTCCCTTGTAGTAATGGGACACACTGAAAAGATGATCTCATCTCTATTGAAGTCCCATCGAACACCTAATGTATTCAGAGTTGGGTCATCTCCATTGTGTAGTTGAAGATTCACACTGGGTTCCGGGAGTCCTTGAAGAAGTTCTGGATGATTTGAAGCACATTGACGAAGGTTAAAGCCATCACACTTCAGGAGAGAAAGCAAATCATCGCGAAGTTGCACGGCTTCTTGAAGAGTGTGGGCACTGGTGAGTACATCGTCCACTTAGAGATCTCGTTTCAAGATCTTTGACGCAACTGGATATCTGTGCTGTTCATCTTCAACCAGCTACTGGAGACATCTTATAGCGAGATAGGGTGCGGAGGCAACTCCGAAGGTGACTGTCTGGAGTTCATAGGCTGCCACCTGATTGTCGTTATCTCTCCAGAGAATTCTGTGGTATTTGCGGTCTTCAGGGCGCACTAGTACCTGCCGGTACATTTTTTCGATGTCTGTTGTTAAAACATAATTGTGGAGTCGGAATTGCAATATGAGGGAAAAGATGTCGTCTTGGATGGTCGGGCCGGCCATGAGCACGTTCTTAAGAGATAGTTTGGAACTAGGCGAAGTAGATGCGTCGAACACTACACGCAGCTTAGTGGTAAGGCTGGTTTCTTTGATCACTGAATGATGTGGGAGATAGAAGCCTTGTTTGATCTCTTCCTCTACCTTCTTCATATGACCTAGTTGATAATATTCTGCCAATACTGCTGAATATTGTTTCTTAAATTCTGGATTCTGTTTGAAGCGGCGTTCCAGTCCATAGAGTCTCTGTTCCGCCTGCTTGCGAGAGGAATCGAGTCGTTGCACCTTGTTGTTGAAGGAAAGAGCCACCACGTATCGTCCTTCCTCGTTTCTGGTCACCTGGTTGAGGAAATGTTCCTCACACAGATTCTCTTGTTTGTCGGATGAGCTTGAAGCCCATCTTCAATCTCCCAGAATCGTCTGACCTCACTCAAGAGTGAGAGATGATTGCATCTTGCAATTTGGCAATTGCTGCCCGATACATTACCACCGATGACCCAGCCGAACACAGTTTTTCGGAGAATTAGATCTGGGTCTGGAGTTGAGGACAGTTTGATTTAACTGGCGCTGGTTTATGGAAATCTGAATCTGCCAGTTTGATATTCACAGGAATACCCAGAAGATGACGTATTTGCTAATCAGGGGTGCGCTTGGAAATGATGGGTACAATGTGGAAGTGGAGCTCTCGCTTGAAGTCGTTTATGCACGATTGAATGACAACAGAAGTAGAATGATGTGACATCGCCGTGTTGCCATTGATGCTTCCCACTGGAATGGCACTTTCGATTTTCTTCGGACTCAATTTTGTTGCGAATTCACTTGTGATAAAGTTGGTCGATGATCCGTGTCGAAGAGAGCATGAGAGGAACTCTGAATTCTGTCCATCATCAAAGACCTGGATTACAGCGGTGGTAATCAAGTTTTCCGAAATCTCCAGTTTGAATGCCCTCGCCGTTGGTTCTGCTGTAAACTTCTCACCTGAATGTAGCCATGCTGTTGGGTTTGGCGGTGGTGCTGAAGCTTGACTAGAGCACACTGAGGTGCTATGTGACGCTGGCTTGTTATGCTGGAGAAGTGTATGAGGAGATTTGTTGCACCTATTGCATTTGAAATCACTGCAGTACTCCTGTGCACCATGCCCACGACTCAGACAGTTGAAACACAAGTTAAGGTTGCTGGCAGTTTCTTCACGTTTGGGAACTGGCATTTTCAGGAATTGTTCGCAGTCCATCACTCGGTGCTCACCTGAACAAATTACGCAGCTCTTCTTGGAAGTGGTGGCGAATACTTGAGCCTTGGATTTAACCTGTCTCTTCAGGTTCCTGGGTCGTTCTCCCCTGGTTGTTGATGATGGTGGAGTGTGAATTGCACTTGAGCAAGTACCACGCAGTTCAAGAAATTCTAATAACAACTTATATGAGCACATCTCCTTATTTTTCAACTCAGTTTCCTACTAATGAAAGGTCTGAGCACTGATCCTGCATGAGATTAAATCAATTATCCATGTTGATGTACGGTGTCGACTAGGTCCTCTAGGGCTTCGAGGGTATCACGTTGAAGGTTCGGAATGGCTTGGAAGAGTACGATGTGCCTCAAGATGGTCTTTCGCGGATTATCATATATATTTTTTAACAATCTCCACGCTTCCCCATAATTGCGTTCCGATCCTCCCATGGATGCCACGGCTCTCTTCGCCTTACCAGTGACATAGGCGAGTAAATATTGCAGTTTATGTACCGTGGCGACTGAGTCATTGTTATGGACCATCGTTTCAAATTTATCTTTGGATTCGGCCCAATTCTCGATGCTACCGTCGTATGCTGGTCAATTCGCCTGTGGGAGTCTCAGCTGTTGTTGGTGAGGACCGTGTTTTTGTGTAAATGTGTTCATGAAACTGGTTTGTAAGCGTTTAACGACGAGTGCCCCCACTTGTTGTGGCTCGTTCTGTTTCTGCAGTCTTTCGCAATAGCTTTTGGGCTAATGCTAAGCCTCTTTTAAAGCCAGATTCGATTTCGTTGACCTTTTCTAGGTGTACTGGACTCTCTTCGTCGAAAACCCTTTCTATTATTTTATCATGGATGTCTGACAGAGCGCCCATGTGGTTTGTCAGGCTGTCCCTTTTTACATCAACTTCATCGAAATCTGGAGTTTCATGTACTGACTCGAGCCACTGGAGAAAGGTTGTCACACGTTCTTTCAACTCGTTTCGTCGGCGTACGAGTGTTGTGAGGGCAATGGGAGCCATGATGACTGTGGTATCTTTAGGTGGCGGATTGTTGATTTCCAGTTGATCTGTCATTGCAAACCCTGATGATGGTTCTGTGATAGTCCGAATTATTCGATTATTCTTTGGTGTTGAATCGGCATTAATGTTCTCTTCTCCCCCGGTCACTACCGATTCGGAGAATCACGATACTAAGACACTGTATGAATACGTAAAAAAGCGATAGGATACACGTGAAGTTGAATGAATACACGAGTACGAAAATTAACAGTTATTATCCTTCTCGAAGGACCAAAAAAATGTATCGTAGGAGATACTTCCAAACGCCGCGGTCTGTCTTGTCTGGATATTGCCACGAGATTCGAAAAATAATGATGTTTGATTCAATTGCATAAAATAAGTTTATTCTTTATTTGGCAGACACAAGTGGACTCTATGAAAACACAAATAGTGAATAACACTAGCTGGATAATAACTATGAACTAACCAAAATTGGAAAATTCGCAGCTTATACGTGCGAGGGGAACTTTGTGAATTTTTGGGATTGGTTGATGGAGGGTGGAAGGGATGACCCTTGACAACATTAGGATTGGATAGAATAAGGAGGGTAGGGATTGCTGGGGGTGCCAAGTGCTCCGATTGGTTTGCGTTGGAGAATTTTCAGCGTGGAAGAGAGGGAGAATTGGGACGCACCTGGCCCTGTTACGTCGGACGTCCTCCATGGTGGTGACGCCAGACTGTCGGAATGGACTCATTTTATTGGACAGGATTATCAATGGTGAAATGAGGGTGTCATAAAGATTTGGGTCTTAATGACGGTTTAGGAAAGGCTATTAGCAAAAATGTGTTGAGGAACAGGGATTAGCAGAGGAGATTGTGAAAGGACTCATTAAGGGCGAAAAATATTAGTGGGAAATATTCACAATGATTGGGACGAAGCTTAATTTGAAATTTCACTGTCATTAACAATAATAGATTGGGGAATGGCACAATATTTATGACAATGAGATCGCGCATCACAGCTGTGCAAATCTCTATTTCAAAAAAAAGCCGAATGAATTCAATATTCAAAATAATACATGGACAACACTAGCGATGATCTCACGACTCAACAGTAAGTTTCTGCAAAGAAAAATCATGTTAATACAGTTATATCTACTAGTGATTTAGAAATAAACTAGGGGTACAAAAAACTTTCCGGTTTTGCTATTTGATCTTAGAATTTACTGTGAATAATTATCAAAATAAAATAGGTTTTTAAAGATTGATAGGGTTTAAACATTACTGGCGTCATCATTATGATGATTTCACCCCTTAACTACGCCAATATTTTAGCTATTTACAATGCATTTTACAGAATAAATTGCTAAAAAACGGGAGAACCGCTTGACCGACAGTGATCCAAATCTAATTAGTACTAAGTTACGTAAAGAGAAATCGATAGAGTCGTTGATCACTCCGATCGGTTCAGCCTTTCTTGAAAAATCATAACACAAAATTTTGTCACAAACATTTCGGGGTGAATACAATAACTTTCAGAACCCGAGAAGTTAACAAATGAAAAAGTTCATAGGAAACAAAAACGCATCCCTCAAAAATAAGGAAAGTAATTTGTTACGGAGTATGTATGGAACAATCCGTGTCAACTCAGCCGTCCCGGATTGTTTTTGTCGAGAAAAAATTATTCGATTGTCGCATTTTGAAGTGCTATATATAGACAGCATTCCTGCCAAATTTTATTGATTTTTTGTTTCTGAGATAATGATTACCAAACTTTAAATCTTCAAAAATTTATAACTTTTGAACGGCGCATCCAATTCGAAAAAAGAATTCTGGCGGCTGGCATAGAATGGCCCATATTTCAAATTTGCTAGGTGAAACCTTACGCTCTGACCCATATATATATTTTAAGGCTTACTCTTCTATTTTATAGATGACTAGATTATACGGACGCACGTTCTGCACTCAAATAATTAAAAAGTAATGAAAACTACTTGAATGAAAGTTTGCCCGAACAGCGAACTCCAACTGAAACAAATTTAACAGCAATAAAAAGTCATGTTTGCAGTAATTTAGAGTAATCCGAACGAATTAAAAAAAACTCCATAGCACTTGGTAGCCTCCTTTGCAAAAAATGTAATGATAGCCAACCATTAAATTATCTATATGGCACTGCATAATGATTATTAGTCTTTTGCTTCAATTTCAGACCGCAAAAAGAGATAAAGATCAGTCAATAAGAAAAAACTATGGAAATTTATAAACCAACCATAGAATGAATAAAAGTTGACCAATCGAAACAATCCGTCACTGTTCATCTCTATTATAATAAAGGGAATGAGAATCAAGATATCAAGTTTGAAAAATACAAGTTGAAATATATGGGTCAAGCTGCAAGGTTCAGAATATAAGAGAGATTAGAATGTATAACTCAATTGTATGAAAACTTGACTTCAAAATATTTCTCTCGCCGTTACGCCAGATTAACGGACCTAATCGGGAAGTCGACACGCCTGCCATCATGCGACATTCCTACCGTAGACTTACATTTCCTTCATTACAATAGTAATTATTTTCTCAAATCAATCAAAAAATCAACCATTCTAATATTAATTAAGAATTCGTCTAATAATTTCCATTATTGTGCTGGGAGTCATTTAACCTTTTACCCGTAAGAATTATTGACCCCGAACTAGTCTGATCATTGCCTCCATAATATCTCTGTGGAACTCAAACAGCAGTGGTGCAGAAGGCTTTCAACCCAAGTATATCGTATAATTTTGACATTGCTATGAGAATAAATATTAATTGTTATAAAATAAAATTGAAAAGAATATTAATAACAAAGCTCATGAGATAGAAGTAATGTGACGTATATTTTAAACACTATTAAAGTTAAAAAAATATTTTTTTTTTAAT
The DNA here is from genome assembly GCA_030522845.1 of Psyttalia concolor. Lineage (NCBI taxonomy): Eukaryota > Metazoa > Arthropoda > Insecta > Hymenoptera > Braconidae > Psyttalia > Psyttalia concolor. The sequence continues at coordinate 11,374 of JAPYZM010002536.1, forward strand.
ATCAAATTCATCAAAATAGCTTATTTACTTGCTGTTACCTACTGTAGGAGCATCAGTTTGTGAATAAGCATGAGGGTAATGAAGTTTTGTGTAAAATGAATCGATTGGTGCTGCCACCTTGCAGAATATGTTGAGACTGCCCGAGCCGCATTGGTCTCCAATTGTAGCGTTCTTATAGCGACGGTATGGCCTGTATTGTCTAAATTTACTAGTTTAATGATATTTAGCCATGGTCACTGAATGTGATTGTTTTTATATAGCAACAAAAAATTTAGTTTTTCGGCTATTGCAGCACATATAATACTCGCAATGGCCTGGGCAAAAATTACCAAACAATTTATTGTTAAACACGGGGTTTTATGGCATTTATATTCCACTAAATATGTGAGGGCTACATGAACTTTAGCTTCTTTTTTACTAAAAAATTAGAATAACTGCGGAATAACGAAGTTGATCCTTTCAACAAATTTTTAACAAAGAAATTATTTTTTGATTACATTGTACGTCAAATACTGTTTATGGAGACTAATTACGTTTTCGCAAATCACGATTTAATCATATGCAATTAGGTTGAAATGAGAATCTCAATTTTTTCGGGTCGAGTAATATGAGACAAAAGTGAGATATAAAAAAACTTTTCATGTAATTACATTCTTCGACTTTGACTCGATCGACAACCCTCACACTCGCCTAAAAATATTTTTTGGCCATTTGACGGAAATTACTATTTCCCATCCCAATAAAATACTCATTGGGGCATTGTAACGTGAATTCGACAATGATCAAATCTAAATAACGTGACGGGAAATCCGTCATATATGATGACGACAGTCGCAGAGTGAGCAGCCTAGATTTAAGAAAAATCAGAAATAGTTTTTTGCAAATCAAATTCTGCTATGATATGGAGAGAATTGACCCATTAATCGAAATAGAAATAATAAAATAATAGTAGACAATTTTCGTGAATTCATTTTTGACACGTTCAATAGACAATATTCAGCAGAACAGTTCAATAGAATTATATATTTTCTATACAACGCATTAAATTAAAATGTTTCCTGTAGAAACTACTCATAGCTCATATTTTCTTCATTTTTTTTCTACTGGTAAATTGTACAATGTAAACTGAACAAAGCAACTGGAAAATTGGAACTAAGGAAATTTCATAGAAAATATGCGAATAGAATAAATTATAAATAGTATAAAGAAATAGGATTCCATAGATTTTTTTGTCGAATATTTTCGATCGCCCACTGTAGTAGAAAAGGCCAATAATCAATACAAAGTTCAATTTAAAATCAATAGAATTGTCTAGTAAATTCACTAGGATTTTCCATTGAATGTTCTCGTGCATGAAGCTGCGTGTTTTCCGGTGTTCGTTTCAAACTTTATTCATCAAGAAAGGGTTTATTATCACAAAACTATTACATTTTTTTTAATTCTGCTCAGTTTTTTTAGACAAATACATTTTGATTTATCTATTAAGTTCAGTGTTTATCGGCGTCATTGGATAATTTACGCACATGACCATAAACATGCAAATCGTAATAGATTTAGTGACTAAGCAAACCGGGCTAATTAGTACCTATCCTAAAGCCGTCAAATATTGCATACAACAAGAGTACAAGTTTACGTTGCAGTCAACTCATCCCTATTTTGGTTATTCATTGTTCAGTCAAGATGTGATAAATATCACAGGAAATGATCTCCTTTAATGTTCCCCTTTCCGAAGATTTTCTTCAAGTTTTAGTCTGGGGAAGGAGATACGAAAAGGCGATTATAGTGATTGTGCGGCTTGACGACAGGACGTTAATTTTTTATGTGACCCAGGACTATCACTATCAACAATCGTTTGAGGCTTTCATTACAATCTAAGAGGATCCACAAGAGTATTAATTCATCTACCCGAACGAACTTTCACGAATAATATACGAGAAAGACACTTTTATTGTCGCTAAGTGCACTAAAATAAAGGAAACCATTTTTATCTGATCGCCATAATGTCATAATTGACATGTAGTGTATAAGGTCTGTACTATAGGCCGCCGCAGCGGTTAATTTTCTGAACGTATAAAATAGTATATTTCGTAACAACCCGAGAGGAAAAATAAGGCACGTTGAGAGCAGTATATACGCGGAATTAGTCAGAAAATGGCAGGATGCGCACAGCCTATGGCGGAGTTCTCGTTT
>JAPYZM010002537.1:0-24201 GCA_030522845.1 Psyttalia concolor
GATGAAAAATATTGTTCGTAACACGTGAAAAAAGTGGTTTTTGACTTGTTACGAAATATACTAGTTCGCAACTCGTGAAAATAGTAGATTTCGTAACAAGTGATAAAAAAATGGTTTTTGGCGAGTGGGAGATTTATATCACGAGCCGAAGGCGAGGGATATAATCCCACGAGTAAAAAACCACTTTTTTCACGAGTTGCGAATATAATTTTCCATCACGCTGTGTCGAAAAGTAACTTTTCAGTCACTCTCCGCTTCGGGTCGAGTGACTAAAAAGTGCTTTTTCGGCACATTGAGAAGAAAAATATTGTTCGTAACACGTGAAAAAAGTGGTTTTTGACTCGTGGGGTTATATCACCCGCCAAAAACCATTTTTTTTCACCTGTTACGAAATATACTATTTCATCTCAATGTGTCGAAAAAGTACTTTTCAGTCACTCGACGCGAAGTGGAGAAAAAATTTTTTTTTTCACTCATTACAAAATATACTATTATTGATATACTTCTAGTGATTGAGGTCCCAGTAATGTTCTCCGTAATCTCCATTTTTCGTACCCCATCGAACCTATTAATTAAATATACATAATTAAAACTAGAATGGTGAGCGATCCTAATTTATAATTTTTTATGCCATCTTTGATTTATCACTCACTTTTCCCTGGAATTGATTATTCTCGACGTCTTTCTTCTCGAACCGTTGCTCCCACTCGTTCGGATTCTCAAAGACATGACCGAAATGGAATTCTAGAGGTGCCACGTGCTGAGAAATTATGTCCCTAAAGATGAATAATAACAGAAAAATTTAATTTATAATTTTTGTGAAGAACTCCCAAACTTGAATAAACTAACAAAATTTCTTAAAAAAATAATCCCAGAAATTTTCCGTTGAAACAGGATAAAAGAGGACAAAATGATAACTTAAAACATTTGTTCATTTTAATAAAAAAATATCAAATGAGTTGGAAGGGATCCGGAGGGAATAATAATCGTAAAAAGTTATTAAAAAATACAAGGTGGACCGCCGCCATCTTCGAAGCCCCAACACAGGGAGAATAAGATGGCGGCGGTTAAACTAGTCGGTAAACTAGTAAACGAATAACTAAATTAATTAATTAATGATTGTTATTTTGAGGAACGATCTAGCAATTTTTTTTACTTTATAAAAATTGGGTAAAATGTGTTACGAGTCATCTGACGAAATTAAGGGCGAGGTGTAATAGTTCCTAACCTCGACATCCCCGCGACTAATTACAAGAAAAATAATGATCAAATCATCAGCAAACCTAATTTCCGACGTCCGTCCATAATTTCTGCAAGTCGGGAATTATGTCTACTCATGATTTGATCAGTATTTCACGTGTAATGAGTGGCGGTGATTTCGAGGCTATAAATTATTACACCCGGCCGTTAAGTTTTGAAACATGAGATGGAAGCCATCTTTGAAGCCGGAAGGGAGAGAGAGCAAGATGGCGAGGGTCACACCAGTTACCACCTCGAATTTTCAAATATTTTTCACGATGATTTATTCTTATCAAATGACTTTAAACGCGATTCATCCAGATTCTGAAGAGTGAACCAATTTTTGAAGCTATCATACAGGTTTTAAAATTCTTCCTGAGAGTTCGTGACATGGATTTCTTTTTCATCCCGTAAATACGTAAAATTACTAGAACCAATCGCTTTTAATTCACTCACTGGAAAAACTGTCCTTTATGAAGAATTTCCACTAGTTCATCGCGAGGTAATTCTTCTGTATCTTCACTGCGAATAGTTTTCATATCTAAAAACATAAACAACTAAATATGGCGTCTACAATTTCACTCGGCGATCACTTTACCTGACCTATAATCATCCATTCCGATGATTCTTCCACACAAAACAATTTCCACAAAAATGTTTATAAATAACAAACTAAAAATCACCATCTCCATATTAACAAATTATTCAATTATTTATTCAAAAAATGATTGAATGATATTTATAATTCAATGGCTCGAGTGTCGTCTGAATTTACAATTTCTAGGGATCATTCAATACTGAATCCGCAATTCGTCTCGTTCCGCATCAAATCGAAAGTGTTTTGATCGTTGCGCTCTACATTCCAGTGAAAGTGATACCAAAAAATCCCATTTCTTTTTTCAAAAATTCGTTTATTCACAGCATAATTTCTCCATCAATCATAATCAATATTAAAAATAGAAATGTTATTATGTGGCTTCAATTACAAACCAAATTGTATACGATAAATGGGGATTTATTAATAATTCAGAAATAGAAAGCCACAATTATCGATAACTAGACATGATTAAATAATAATTTTTAATGATAAATAAATAGAACAATCACAATGGGCAAACAATGTCTACAAATTTGTTCTCCTATAAATGCGATCACTTGTCAAATGCATAACTATTTTTTGCGCATTTTGCCATTGACTGCACGAGCTTCACGAAGCCAGTGTCTTTGGGCTTCTCCAGACCTCGGAGCACTCGATTCTTCATTACTGAAACGAACTCGCGATTGCTGAGCTGTCCATCCACTGAAAAACAAAATATTAAATTACAAAATATGAAAAATAAATTGCAGACAACTATCGAGGATTTTTATTGAGTATTTCATTCTTGAGTTTAAGCTCCGGGTGTGACCCCCGCCGAGTGTTACCTAGATTGTTTTTGTTTTGATTTTTTTTTTATCTAAAAAGGCATCTATTTGGGTATTTGTTTTTTGTAATGAGTAAATCCCCAAGAATTATAAATATATATTTGGAAAAAGTTGTGAAATTTATGCACTTTTTCAGAGAGTATTTTTGAGAAATATTAAGAAATAAGTGAGTAGAGGGTAAAATAATAGTATATTTCGTAGCAAGTGAAGAAAAATGGTTTTTGGCGAGTGGGAGGTTTATATCACGAGCCGAAGGGGAGTGATATAATCCCACGAGTCAAAAACGACTTTTTTCACGAGATACGAACATAATTTTTTATCTCAATGTGTCGAAATAGTATATTTTTCACCCAGTCCGTAAAGCACTACTTCACGGCCGCTTCGCGGCCGTGAAACACCGCCCACAGACGTCGTGACAAAAAATATTTAGTTTGACACACGGTTGTGAAGAACTTTTCTACCTCATATGATTACAGAACTCGCCTTCGGCTCGTCCTTTAACCTCATATTCACCAGAAAAGTTCTTCTCGGCCTAGTGTCAAAATGTACTAATTTCGTAACAAGTGACAAAAAATGGTTTCTGCCGAGTGGGAGGGTCACTTGCCTTTGGCTCGTGATATAATCCCACGAGTCAAAAACCACTTTTTTCACGTTTTACGAACAATATTTTTCATCTCAATGCGTCGAACAACCACTTTTCAGACACAGGGTGATGAAAAAAATGTTAAATAACTGGAAGGCATAATTGAGAACACGGATCACGTAAAGTCACAGATAATGAGCATCGCAATTATTGATCAAGTTATTTGTCGCGAGTACTCCTTATTTCGGCATATAAGGAAGCTTAAAAAATGTCAAATTTTGGATTTTTTTATTTATTCAGCCTACATGGACCGACAGTGAGCATTATAACCTCCCTTCGCTCGGTTAAAAACGCTCACTTTCTTCCATTTTGGCAGAAAAATTTTATTCAACCCTCGGAAGGACAATCACAAGCATTCCTCACGAGCTTACAGCCCTCGCCCGCGGCTCTGATCGTAATTTTGCACGTGAGGACGACGTGTCTACTTTTCCTCCCTAGGTCAGAAATATACTATTTCATCACGCTCTGTTGGAAAAGTAACTTTTCAGTCACTCTCCGCTTTGCGTTGAGTGACTAAATAATATATTTCTCACCTAGGGAGGTAAAATAAAGGAGGCTTGCTCACGTGCAGAATTACCGCCCGAGCCGAAGGCGAGGGTGGTAAGCACGTGAGCAAGGCTCGGGAAGAAAAAGTGCTTTTTCGACACATTGAGATGAAAAATATTTTTTATCACGCTGTGTCGGAAAAGTAACTTTTCAGTCACTGTTCGCTTCGCGTCGAGTGACTAAAAAGTCCTTTTTTGACACATTGAGATGCAAATATTGTTCGTAACACGTGAAAAAAGTGGTTTTTGACTCGTGGGATTATATCACTCGCCTTCGGCCCGTGCTATAAACCTCCCACTGGCTAAAAAAAATTTTTTTTTCTCTTGTTACGAAATATACTATTTCAAAAGGCCTTTTTAAAATCAATTCCCTATTGGAAGATTTCGTATTTCAGCCTCTCCCTCCCATATTGAATTGGTTGACGCCATTTACTCAAAAAAAAAATACCCTCTAAAATGTTCCTAATTTTCTCTATTTAAATAAAAAAATAGATATTTATTATTCTGGAGGATCTACTTATTACAAAAAAATGAGTTTCCACCTGAGAAAATTAGTAAACGCCTGAGAAGATTAAAAAATCAAAACAAAAACAATCCAGATAACTTTTAGCTGGAGTTCCCCCGGGTCTTAATCAGGAAAAAATTCAGATCAAAGATTTAAAATATAGTTTCCTCGATAAAAGCCCGGGGCGGGAGGAGGAAAATGATCGAGCGAAAACAGTCACGCAGGTAGACTTCCATAGGAAGAACATAGATAGAAAATGGGGGAAGGAAATAGTGCGACCAAAGTCACTGTGATAATAAAAATAAATAAACGTAAATATCAATAAGACACGAAGAGACTGGCAGAGGAAAAGGGGGCTAATTTTTGTAGCTGATGAGATATAAACTGATAGGTACTATACCAAATATAAGAGCTAGAGAGGGGGGGGAGAGAAAAGGCATACAGTGTTGGATGTAAAACAAAGATAACTTTTGTAACATCAAGGATCAATAAATAATAATAACAATAATAATAATAGTTTCCTCATTAAAAAGCTGTTATAATTAACTCACTATTCTCATCAAAAATGGTGTAGACCACTTGAATAACATGATCGCTCAAATCCACATGGGCCACAGTTTTCGCCACATGTTTCAGCGTCGCCTGATCGATGGATGCCCCCGCAATGTGATAAAACGTCAGAGCAGTATCGACGTCATTAATATTATTCAAAAAGTGAAAGAACTTCATATAGTCCTCCTTATTAATTCCCCTGGCATTGTCCTTGAAGCTCTTCTTCACTCTCTTCAACATCTTCGCTTTTTTCTTCTCCGGGTAGCCGGCGTATGCCAGCAGCAATTCCGTAAAGTCGACTTCTGTGATATTTCCATCGGAATCGGGATTCCTCCGTTCAAACTGAAAATAAACGAGAAGGCGATTTTCCTGGTGGTATGTCTCAAGATAATATTCTAATATTGAATAATAATTTATTTGCAAAAATTAAGTGAAACGATATTTTTTCATTTAAAATCAATGAAATATAATTGAATTGTAGGAGTCAAAATTTCACCTCTAAATTCAGGATTTCCTTCTGCAGCTGCTCCTGGAAATCCAAAAATTTTTCTATCGTCAGCTTCTGATTGTTCCCTGGACCAAAGAAATAAGTTGTCAATGCAGAGTTCACTCCCTTAAACGTATTTCCAGTGTTTCCATGATCTCGATGACGATTGCCAATGCTCGTCTGTTGTCGAATTAATGTCGCTACTTTGCCGAATTCATCGGAGTCGACATCTCCGTCGCCATTAAAGTCAAACATTCGAAAGGCGATTTCGAAATGACGTCTAGAAGCTGCATTAATAAATCATCAATAACATCAACATTAGAAATTATCAGTAACTCATTCAGTAATGATGAAAAAGGGCCCGGACTTGATCGTTAATAACTCGAGATCGGCAGAGTGAAATTTTGAAATTTTGAATCCATTTTCAAGATATTTTTTCCAGCTTTAGAATAAGACTAATTTCAATAAAATCCCATCATTTGATCACGAGATATTGACGATCAAAGACGTCGTTCCCAAATTCTCAACAACTGATTGCAAACTAACTTGACAAAACTGTAAGTAGAAAAATATAATCAGAGAAGGTGATCAATCCAGCGCTTCCCAGTCTGTAGAAGATGCTATCTTCATTCAATTCGAGCTCCAGTTTATCCTGAATCCCCTGGAGAAAGCGCAAGAAATCAATTATTTTCATTTTCAATTTCACTAAAACTTTTTATTTCACTTGAATTACCTTGGGATCGAATCTTTTGTATTTATCCAGCCCCAGACCTAAAAATCATTATCATCATCATCATCTTCAGGAGATTATCCTCGCTCCTCCCACCCACTTCATCATGAACTAGTGAAAAATCTAATGTTCATCTACGAAGCAGCTACGCATGCTCTACATAATCACTCTCCATGATATAAAATAATGAGGCAAATTAAAAATCCCAGTGGAGCAACAAAGAGCCCGTGATGTATTGATGATTGAATGAATCATGACTAAGATACTGACATATTACCGTCGGGTTGTTTGACGCCAGGCGTCAATGATCTCAAGAAATCATCCGGCGTCATAAAAACCTCGTGGGCATCGTGAATCACAATTTGGAGAGTTGCAAAATACCGGAATACTTTGTCCGGTGTTGAGTAATGTCTTATACGATTTTCGTATTCAATTATCTTTTTGGTGGGTTCACAGCAAGCAATGTCCAGGTTTTAATAATGCATGCGAAAACAGATTTGTTAATTGGGGGGATTAGTTACGAGTGGAGGAGGCAGTATTTCACTGTGCGATCACCAATTTTTAACAAAGTGTGAGCAATTATTTACAAGGGGACAATCGTTTTTATATTGTCCAGTGGGAGGACAAATTTCGTGAGGGAGTAGAGAAAACTGAAGAGATAATTCATTACTTTTTAAGGGGGTTTCAATTATGTTGAGAGAGCGGTATTTTAGGGGGAATTTTCAGAAACATTTGTTCATTTTTTGGGAATTGAATGTAGAGAACTGGTGGCGATTGCGAGAGGATAAACTATTTTGATAAATTATTAAAGATGCGAGGTGGCAGGACCGCCATCTTGGGAAGCCCTTTTAGAAGAACGAGATGGGGGCGACATTGATTCACCACCTCGGATTTTTAAACATTTCTTGAAATTATTTATACTCTTCAAATTACCTCCAACTTATCTCATTCAATTTCACGAACATGAACAAATTGTTCAAGCATTTTTTCAGATTTATTCCCCTTTTTTGAGCGACAATTTGAGGGTCAAAATTTTCCTGCGTTTCCGCCGTTTTCTTAGTACTCGAGGCTCATTCTACGAATTTTTACGGATTTTTCTCAGCTACAACAATAGTGACGACATTTTTATCTGAACTAAGTTTTCTAATCTAGTTATCACACTGAAATTTCACTCTGAGTTTTCGAGAAGTATCTCCGAAACTAAAGCAGGCGTCGAAATATTCATAATAACTTTTTTGTAGGGCTAATGGTGGGCTACAAAAAAGTTTGAACAAAAATTTCACTGTCTTCCCTAGATTTTCCGATATTCATGGAGAACTCAGTAAGTAAAATCGATTAAAAAATTTATACAACTTCTTGCACTGATTTTATTCTGGTGATCGAACAGAAAGCACAGTTGAACAATTCAGGGCACAAATCTCCAATTGGCAAACACATTCTTCAATAGGTTACACGTCTAAACCCCACATTTACAATACAACTTTTTTAAATTCACCCAAATTTAATTCACATCTTTTTTCTTCACCCAATGTAATTTTCCCCTCTTGCAATTTCCCCCCGCGTCGTTTCACCACAGATAATTCTCTTTCAGTGTTCGATTTTTCTTGTTACTGTTTGTTTTGATTTGTGTGTATTAATAGATGTTTTCATTGCGTTTAGGAATCGTCTGCTCTCGTTACATTTATTTTGCCTTGATATGTATTTGACATCAATTTCAGGTTTAATATTTATTTGTGGCAGTTATTCTTACTTCGTTGGAGTATATTATCCTGATATATTACCTGTTGAATAATTGAAAAATAATAATAATAAATATTTATGAATAATTATTGCGTGTTCTGACGAGACCGATGCCACTGATGGTTAATATAAAAATAATAATAATACTGAATATTAATGAATAATTATTGTATTTTTTTGTTTTTTTTTTATTACTGACCTGTCGATGTCGTCAGGGGGAGGGTAATTACCTGTGGTGAATTTGTCTGAGGTGAGTTTGTTTTGCGGGTTTTAGACATGTAATCCTTCAATACTATAAATAATCATCAATTGAAGATTGAAATATTGATATTCAAGCATAGCGTATCCACTCATATCAACATTAGTCTTTCGTGTGAAAGTGATTGACTCGAAATTCTCAACTGATTGATAAAATATTACCATCTGGTTGTTTCATGCCAGGGGTAATGGCTCTCAAAAAATCATCGGGTGTCATGTAGACCTCGGTACCCTCCACACTTGATATTTTGACTGTCGCGAAATAACGAAAGATTTTGTCAGGCGTTGAATACGCTCTCATCCTATTTTCGTACTCTATTATCTGCAAGAATGCTTGAATATTTGATCATCAGTGATCCTCTCTATTGGATTCAACAATTATCTTTATTAAAAATAATAATAAGAGTGAGCAATTTTCAGAGATTTATCATGTGATTACTTCAGAATGGAAAGCATTAGGCCACCTTGCGATCGCGAAATCCAACTTTTTGCTTCTTCTTCTTTTTTTTCGGCTCATCAGCATTCTCCGCGACTATTCCGTCGTCAGTATCCTCTTCTGTTAACATCTCGGCTGCGTCAACTTTTGGGAAATAGTAGGCCTTCATTCTGGAGTGAACATTAATTAAGAAATTAATGAGAAATCTAGGAAGTGATGAAATAGAGGGAATTTATTTTCTACTTGAGCTCATTTTTTCAAGAATATCTCAGAATTCGTGACAGATGGAGGATTTTCTGATAGAATCATTTTTGCGGGGAATTTCGAGAGTTGTAGAAAATTTTACTGCTTCCCATAGACTTTGAGATTTTTTACAAATATCATTGGCTTAATATACTATTCAATTAAACATCAAGTCAACTCAACTTCACTTCTTCAAAAATATCTTTAATATTAGGGAAGGTAGCAAAACTTTGTTGGAGTCTTTCTTGTAGCTCTTGAAATTTCCGACCAAAAATTCTCTACAACATTTTCGCTAGGTTCCATGAACCTTTTTATTTATTCAATTTTTGTGATTAAAAATTAATTTTCTCTAATTAATTTTGATTAATAAATTATACGAACCCTCTCCAATTCAGCCAGGGTGAGAGTACCCCAAACAGTAGAAAGACTGTCCACAAATAAGTTAGTTTTGATACTTTGCGATTATTGCCATGTCCAAAATCTCGATATTCTCGCACGTGGGCATTCTCATTAATTTTCCATTTCTGGGATAATTCTTGTGATGGACGAGCAATTGCAGGAATCGTCCTGAGGTTGCGGAGAATACCCCGGGAGAGGATTAAATGTGTACCTCTTATCAGGAACATGTTTCACTCCAGGAAAACCTCTCAAAATCGAGGATCTGTAGAGAATTTAACTTACTCTGAACACAATTTCAACTCTTCCTTTCTGATAACCGATAACTATTAACGAATTACGAACGAATGTAAGATTTATTGTTAATTATAGCAATCAGAGGCCGTCACGAGCTCGGAAATGAACTACTTTTGCACAACTCCAACGTCTGAAAATATTCTTACCTCCCAAAACGACGATTGACTTCGATTTTATCAATTGGAAGAAAATTCTGCCCTTATCCAGCCATTTCCGGGTCTCCAAGATGGACAACAATATCTCCGGTTCGTTCTAGAGATGCGAATCACGAAGACTCGCGAATAAATAACGAAATTTCGGGAAATACGTTGCTTTCAAGTATATCTACCCTGAAGCAAAGTCTTTCTGTAGAATTCTGGATCAGCTGAGGTCGAGCATTGCCGGAGTGCCACGACCGCCTGGTGGCACTAGTGCCGAATGTGCTCTCACACATTCTCCGACAGCGGTAGTTCAAATATTAGAAGTTTTTCTGATAATTTTTCAGCCCAAGCGCAAAAAAAACAAGAATTTATAATTCATTGAAAATCTCTTTATCCGAATAAATCCCCATTTTTGCAGAATATCTATAAATCCAGGGGAGCTGTCAAAATTTGTGTGATGACCTTTTTAGTAGCCCTTGAGATTCTCCCCAAAAAATGTCGCTACGAAATCCCTCTGTCTCCCTCCGCTATCAGACACCTGAAACTTGCAGATAAGCAGGCTTAAATAAATATACATAAATTATAAACAAATAAACAAATTAACCACTCACTTTTAATAAAAAATAAAACAACTCTTTAATTGTCACAAATACAAAAATTCCAATACAGTCTCCATCCCATCATTTCTCAATCTGTCCCTCACATTTTTCGGGGAATAAAAAATTCTCTCCGTTTCTGACATTCTCGCACTTCTTGGCCATCTTCACATACCACTTCTTCAGGTTCTTATTCTCATCGGTAAGAGCTCGTATCCTCTCCTCCCTCCTCCTGAGCTTCCTCTGGAGGACCCTAGTAGACAGTTTGGGCCTCTTTGCCTCTTCCTCCAGTCTCATTTTCCTGTTTCTCCTCTTCTCCCTCATCAAGTAGGTCTTCCTCATGGTCCTACAGAGCTTGCAGAGGCTGCCCTTCGTCAGGAGTTCGCAGGACCTGTGGCGTAGGGAACCCTGACAGTCGACCTTGGGAGTATTTCCATTGGCATCGGCCACAGCCTCAGGGAGCATGCAGCCCTTGCAGATATTTAGCCTGTGGATGTGGTAGAGAGTGTGCTCCAGCATCTTTTCACTCGTGATCTTCGTGTGGATCTCATTGTCTAGGGACTTGAGGGGCTCTCCCAGGACGTAAACTCGTAGCTCGAGATTACTATCGATGACGAGCTCCTTGAGAATGATGGAATGAGGCCCGTGAGCATTTTTATCCTTCGAGAAAACGATCTCAGAGAAGCTGACGAAGAAGTCTTTGTGGCTTCGTTGGTTTAGTTTGGTCCACCAGGGCGGCAGGACTAGGGACGCGTTTTGAACGTCGGAGAAAGTAATTGGGGGAAGTTCTGGTGGAGTTTCTGGGGATTCCGGGAGTTCTGGGGGGTCTGAGGAATCCTCCGGAGGAGACAATTCATCTGGCACGGTGGCCTCATTTTCGAACGTTTTTTCAGTCTCCTCTGATTGTGACGATGGGTTTATCACGTCCACGATCACCTCTGGGTCTTGTTCCTGGGTATTGTCGTCCTCTGTCCAAGGTAACCAGAAGGGAACCGCTCCAGGTTTCAATTTTGGACGAGCATACGGCGACTGGATAAAGTAATTCATTTTTTTTGGGGGGGGAGTTGGACAAAAATCATGATCATTCAATCTTCAATATCTCGAGAATGGCTGAGTGAAATTCCCCGATCTTTGGTCAGTCTCAGGGGAATTGCATGAGCTTCAAAATGAGCTAAGATTCATAAAAATCAAATCATTGGTTCAGGAGATATTGAACATTTTTTGACTTGTAAAAATGGAACTCACGACTCCAAGAAGTTGATCATTGGGCCCAAGTAGAAGTCTCACTCGGATGATATCTCCTTTACGAAAATGTTTCTCGCAGACTACTTGTTTCTGGGAAAGCGGCTTGGACGACCTCAAAGCCTCCTGCCACTTTTTCTTCAATTGTTCGTCCTTTGGCACTGCGAAACGTATAAGCTTCTCAGGATTTGACTTGTGGCCTGTGCTGCAGCCTGGGGCTATGCACCCTGGCATGGCCCAGAAGCCAATTCACCGGATCAATTGACTAATCAGGGAATGAAAAAACAAAGTAGAGTAAATAATAAACCTTCTCATTGTTCATAATTAAATTAAAACTAGTTGAAATGTTTTTTCAAGTCCCAAAAATAAAATAACAAAGCAAAATATTTCTACAATTCTTATATTGAATTAAAACTCAATTAGATTAATTTCTAAATATAAAAAAAATGAGCAGAAAAGCGTAAAACACAGCTCTTCAACTATTTTATTAATTATTTCTTCATTGCAATTCCATGGTATCAATTGATGAGGCTCGACAGATAAAAAAGCCAGGCCAAATAAACTCATTCGATTAATTGATCAAAAAATGTAGAAAAAAGTAGCCATGCCTAATTGTGTAATTCAATAATGCCCGGGTGTAATAATTTTCCCGAGGTTGATCGATGCCCTCCAACCCCGCTATTCTAGGAGAAAAAGGCCTTACACACGGGCCGCGATTGTGGGCCCAAAAAAACTCAAAGTAAAATTATTAATTGATGAAGAAAAACCTCATAACCTCCCACAGGTCTAAAAAAAAAGCCTGACAAGGGGACAAATACTCATTAATTTGTAATTACTCAATAAAAAAACTCTAGATCAGTCACTTTTGTTTAGCTAATTAAACAATTAATAAACTTTATGGAGCATTTTTCGTACTCCAAAACTTTCTAGATAATCAGCTGATGGCGAAAACACCAAACAATGTGTGTATTAGCTTCTGCGCATCCGCACATGCAAACACTCTACGCCATATTTCTAATTAATTAATATCTAACGAACGATTAGGCGTAGAAGGATGAAACCAAGTTATTTGTTACCTACAAACGATTTTCTATCGATTGGCGAGGTCCACTCGGGTCTACAATGAAAAATTCGAAGGGTAGGGTGCTGACTTACGGTCGTAATTGTAATTAATTAATAAAAAATTAATGAAGGGCCTACAGTGGTTTTAGCGGATATTATAATTGATGTACAAATTGAAAAATCATCAATTTTTAATTATGCGGCGCTGATTACCCGGCAGCCAGTCTTGCTACCGTCGGAATCCTCGGAATCCACTCTCTCGCCATCTCTCCGTTGGGGTGACACTAATTCTCACGCCCCGAACATCTGAGACTGTTCTTTAGTCTGTCCTCTTGGTCGTCCTCGGTCATAAATTGCATGTAGTACGTGGTGCTCGTGTCACTTTTCGAGACCGTAGTGATGTGGAACCTGGAAAATAAAACATGATGGGATTGAAAATATCGCCGGAACATTTGTTTATAATTGTTATTGTGACTCTCTGTGAAATACTGCCATGCAGCCCAAAAATTTCGGACAAAAGATTGTGCTTCGATGCAGAATGCTCCGGTAATTGAAGCCATAGTGTATTAATTGGAGATCAACATAATTTATATTGTCTTGTTTCTCGGCTTTATTGCATTAGAATCTTAGAAATTTGTGAAATATTTGCAAATCAATTTCTGGGCTAACGACATCTGAAGGAAGTCGGGGATTTTTTTTATGAGAGCGTGAAGGAAAAGGAAAAGAAGGTCTGTCCGAAGAGGAAAGGGAAATGACAGGCCGAATTTTTCTTTTTATTTGAGAGTTGACGCAGTGCATGAGAAGTTCAGGTCAATCTCAAATTTTTGTGTTTTTGGTTTGCTTTTTGGCAATTTTATTCAAGTTATCTGGGCCTGTTGCTGTAGGATCGACCAATTTTCCTTGATTTTCCAGTCTCTCCGACGATTCATTGAATTTCAACCGATTATTAAATAATTTTCAAGTTTTTGCATATTGAAATGGAGTCGAGAGGAAAATTTTCACCAATTCTTTATTTGTTAACTAGTTCCTCGATAATTTTAGGCATTAAAAAACAACGAAAATATATTTAAGGAATTTATTTAGTATTCCTATACAAAAGGATTTTATCCAGGAACTCGAATTCAAATTTCTCCAAGACGCATTTGTCGCTAATGACTTTTTAAAACGAACATTGACAATTGCTGATGACTAATAATGGTTCCTTGATGAGTACTTTGTTGGCATTATTATGTGAGGATTTAGCTAATTATCATTGACCACTTATTCACAGTCGAATATTACAAACTATTAATCATTCGTAATGACTGGTTTACAACCTGAATTATCATCAGTGAAAGAAAATCCTTAATTAAAAAATTGTCAAGCCTCAACCAAAAATTTCTTTTCGTCGAGTAACCATTATTTTCTGCAGACAAAAAAGAATTGACGAGGTACGATAAAAAATCTGAAATTGACTTCTTGAAGGGTCACCTTGAGCCTTGAAAATCTCCATTCGCTTTCTCTGAGAGTCAGAAATTTTTCCCAAAATCAAATGAAGATTTTTAATTCTAAATTTGCAATTCAAAAATCTCAGCACAAGGCAGTCTAAGACTGTCTCAACTGGAGATTTCTTGACATGTCTGAAATTGAAGTTTATCTTAAAATAAATATCAGACATTCGCCCCTAAAATGCCAAGCGATTAGTTATCAATTTCACGAAGACATCGTCGCCACAGTCCAGCCAGTGATTAAAATTTTGTTTGAAAAAAATCCCTGTAGTTCCCATCGCCGAGGCGAAGACACTGACGACCTACAACTCCCGAGACAAGGACGTTCTCTCATTTCCCGTGAACGTCGACGTGACAGTCTACAGTAAGGAGGCAGGAGACAGAAAGGACCTATGGGGTGTCGAGATCCTGGGGAAACGTGGCTACGCCCCTAAGACCTTCATTCGTGAGAAGCGGGTGCTCTACAAGCCAGACCAACTCTCAGAAGTTCCGACCGAGAGGATCCCCACGGAGAACATCTCCAAGGACCACAAGACCGAGTCCAAGGTTCCACCAGGATTAATCGACAGTTCAATCGATAGCTTCGGAATTCCCTCATCAATAGTTCCACAAGTGGTGCCCTCTTTCGAAGTTGTCGAGGGAACGACAATCAATTTTCCTGAAGTAGACGTTGCCGAGGAGGCGAGTTATGCTACGAAAATTCTTCACAGCCCGGGGGTCGTCGATGAGCAGCCAATTCTGAGCGTTCATCCGAATATTCTCTCGAGTGAGGTCCCCATCCACGAGAACTTTTCCTCCAAAACTGGGGATTTACCGTTGAAGACCGAGGAAGATGGGACAACTCAAGGGAAAAGCGAGGACAAATCACCTGGAGATGAAGCAATTGATAAGGAAGCGGAAAAAGTTCTGGATAAATCAGAAGAAGAGAAGGGCAAGAGTTTCGACAATTACAAATCTCTGGAAGACGACATTGCGGCTGGTCTGGAGGAGGGACAGGAGTTCAGTGAGGACACTATCGAACAGTCCCAGGATTTTGCAGGAATATACAGTGCTTTGCAGTCTGTTACTTCGATGTTCGACAGTTCGTCAAGAGCAGAGACTCCGGGAGCTGAGGAAGCCTCTGCGGATGTGACGACTCCGAAAATTATTCCCGGAACGATTGCTGTGACTGAAAAAACCATTGAAGAAGTTCCTGGAGTTGTTGAACATGAAATTCCGCAGGCTCCAGCAAGTCTTGAAAGAATTCCAGAGACTCCTCCAGTAACTCCTCGTGTTGTTGAAGATAGTAAAGTGTCTGAGATTGCACCTCCCGAAGCAGCGCCAGGAATAATTCCTGCTATTACAACGGATTCAGAGGACACTCCTAAAGAAGTCGAGTATAAAAAGACTTCGGAGGTGTCATCAACTCCTGAGAATATTCCAGAGTCAACTCCCCCAGTTGTGACATCAACGCAAGGAGAAAAAATTCCTGATAAAGAACCCGCGGAAATCCCATCTCAAGAACCAATCCCAGAGGACGTCGCCACCAACTACACAACCCCTTCATCAACTTCCCCAGAAATCGATGATAAATCAACTGTAAACAACGAAACAACTCCTGGAACTGTTGAAGATCCTCAGTTTGGAGACAAACGTCACGTGATCGAGGGTGAAGGGCAGCCTGGCATCTATGGAAAGGATGAGTTATCAGGTCCTAGCCAGAGTATCGATGATACTGTCTCGAACTTCAATGGATTTCAGAACAGAAACTTGTTGAATGTTGAGAGTGGTCGAGTGCAGAAAGACGGTGAGTATTTCCCTCTATTTCATTTTTTTAAATCCTTAAAAATAGTATATTTCACCACAAGGGCGGTAAAATAAAGGAGTCCTGTCCCCGTGCAAAATAACCACCCGAGTCGAAGGCGAGGGTGGTTAGCACGCGGACAAGGGTCCTTTATTTTACCGCCCGAGGGTAGAATACGATTTTTCTTTTCCCTTCGGGAGGAGAGGCGAACTTCTGCTCGCGGAGCGGGTAGAAAGTAGCCCCTTTCCGCCGGGCAGTAAGAAAAATATTCTTTATCAGTTGAAATATAGTATATTTCTCACCTAGGGAGGAAAAGTAGACAAGTCGTCCTCACGTGCAAAATTACGACCCGAGCCGAAGGCGAGGGTTGTATGCAGGTGAGGAATGCATGTCTGATTTTCCTCCCGAGGGTTGAATACGATTTTTCTGCCGAAATGGACGAAAGTGAGGGTTTCTAACCGAGCGAAGCGAGGTTAGAATGCTCACTTTCGGTCCATGTAGGCAGAAAAATTGGTAATTAACGATCGTTTTCCATCACTTACAAATTGAAATAAACGCCAAAATAACGTGTACTATGAACAATTATTGATTTATAGTTCGTCAGTAGAGATATTAATGATTAACAAGTAATAACCCTGGCGGACTCGTCGATTGGGATTTGGTCGACTGTCGATTGCAGAATCGACTTGGTCAGTTTCTCGATTAACATTCGCGTGGATTTCGATTGGAATTACCGTCTATAGAATCGAACATTGATCGACCACATAGCGAGTCGATTAACAGAATTTCGATTATTGAAGACCTCTTGCAATCAGAAAAGACTCAATTCAAGTGTTACTCGATTCTTTTAATGACAATGGGAATACTAGAACAATAAATAAATTGGTGCATCGAAGGTCGATTGATTTGAGGGAAGAGGACAATCGAGACGCAATCGACTAGAGGGTGAGTCGATTCTATTAATTAGAATGGGCAAACTATTCTAAAACGATAAATAAATTGGTCGATTGAAGGTCAATTGCCTTGTGGGAAGAGGTCAATCGACCTTCAATCGACCAATTTATTTATAGTTTTACAATAGTTTTTACATTTTTAATAAGATAATCGACTGACCCTCCAGTCGATTATATCTCGATTGTTTGCTCTCGCCAATTCGATTGACCCGTAATCGATCAGTAGTTCAGAAGTTTCAGAATAGTTTTCCCATTCTAATTAAGAAAATCGACTCACCCTCTACTCGATTGAGTCTCGATTGCCCTCTTCCCTCAAGTCAACCGACCTTCAATTGACGAATTTATTTATCGTTCTAGAATAGTTTTTTTAGTGCTTTTGATAAGAGAATCGAACGACACTCCAGTCGATTGTGTCTCGATTGTGCCGTCTCTCCATGTAAATCGATGACCGAATCAATCAGCAATTCAGTCGTGTCAAAGGAGTTTCCCCATTGTGATAGAATGGACTGATCCACCAATCGATTGTGAATAGTTTTCCAATATTTAATTAGAGAATCGACTGACCCTCCAGTCGATTGAGTCTCGATTCTATCGACTGAAATTCAAATCGAAAACCAATGCTAATCGACAAACTGAGCAAGTCGATTCTGCAATCGACTGGTCCGCCACGGAATTGATAATTATTTCAACCTCAGTCATAAAAATTAATCCTTGTCGCTCAATATCTCCTATTAAATTGCTCATTGATGAAGAAGAAAACAAAAAATCAATATTCGTTGTCCTTGAAGTTCTTAAAACGATGTGCAATGTTCCTTTTGCTTTTCAGATTCAAAGAAAGTACACAAAAGACCCCTGTCCGTTTTTTATCCCCCCAAAGAGTCTCTCCCTCCAGTTAGTCCAGAAGAAAAACCGCTGGTGACCTCTCCAGAGTCACCGATAACTCCAGAGCCTGTGACCGAAGAAATTCCTAAAAATCTGGAGCCAACGCCTCTGGAAGTACAACCGCTGGCCACCCCTTCAGAGTCGCCGATAATACCAGAGCCTTCGACCGAGGAAATTGCTGAAACTCTGGAGTCAACCACTCCTAGCGAAGCTCCGAGTTCTCCCACTCCTGAGACACCTCAGGAGCCCCTCGAAGAACCTGAGGAATCAACAGTGCTTCCTGAACCCCCAGTCCTCGAAGAGAGCCCGACAATGGCAACAACAACTGTTGGAGAGCAATTATCCTCTGCTGGAGTGTGTGAAACTCTTGGAGATTGTCCCAGTCCTCAGGAAGAGGCGTCACCAGAACCTGTCGACGACGACGACGACGATGAGCTCTTCGATACTGCTATGGTCAATGCTATAAAATTCGGGAGAAATTACTGGGAGGCACTATCTTACGCAGCTTTAACCGCTTTTACAACTTTGGTGTTCTCTCTGGGATATTATTACATCGAAAACCGAAGAAGAGATGGACAATTCATTGCGAAGATTAATCGATTGGAGAAGGAATTGCTGGTCGCTACCAAAGAATGTAGTACAATGGATGAAACACTAAAGTCTACCAAAAATAAGGTAATTATTATTTTAAAACGTTCATGAATTGCTTTAACGTTTTTTTTTATGCTTTCGACCAATAAATTTATTAAAAATTCTGAAGATCTTAAATTGAGATTAGGAGTCTCAACTGAGTAAGGCTGTTTAAGATTTGTCGGATTACGGTTCGGGTGTAATAGTTCGTAACCTCGAAATCGCCGTCACTAATTGCAAGAAAAATAATTATTAAATCATGAGCAAACCTAATTGGAACCTCCATGCATAAGTTCTACTGGTTAAAAAGTAGATCTACTGATGATTTGAGAATTATATCACGTGTAATCAGGGTCGGCGACTTTGAAGTGACAAATTATTACACCCGGCCCTTAAGTTAAAAAGATTTCAATAAATAAAATATCAATGCTAATTAAATCCACATTTTAATCATTGTTAATCGTATTTTACAGCTGACTTCGATTGAAGACGAGTCCTTCGGGTCCAATGAAATGGTTCTCTCTTTAAAAACAGAATTAGATAATGCACATGTGAGTTTTTAAAAGTTATTGTTAGGAATTTTGGGGAGTTTGGGGAGGGTTTGACGTTTTTTTGTAATATTTTTATCATCGCAGCAAGCAAAATCAGAGTTGGAAGATCAGGTATCGGCCCTTGAGAAGGATCTCGAGGCCGCAACTGAAGCTGGTCTTGAGTTGGAGAGAATGTTCCGTGAGATTTTAGCTACCAATAGTGCGGAAAATCCTCTCGCCAAGTCTGTTGAAGACTTGCAGACACGTTTAAATACTCAACAGGCTGCGAACGAGTCATTGACCAATGCTCTACATTTGAAGACTCAAGAGGTGAGTTAATTGATTGTTATCATATACCTAAATTTTAAAAAAATAAACGCCGAAATCGTCTTCAATTGTTAATTTTCAACACTCATTTATCGATTTTTACTTCCGAATGAAAGCATTGCAATCGTCAAATATTCCGATTCTCTGATTTTGCTGACTTTTCAAGGGCATCGAAATTTTTTTTTGACGAGATTCCTGGATTTTATGACCCATTTAGTCACTTCTTAACATCAAGTAAAACATCTTCCAACTTTCTTTTTAACGGCATTCCTCCAATTTTTTAAATTTAGAGCTCATTAGTTTTTTCTACTATTTGTATTGAGATTTTGACCTTTCACTTCTGTTTCTGTTCATCAATTCTGCAGCATGAATTCGATAAACTAGAGGTTTGTGTTTATTATTTGATATTTCATATTTTGCAAATGATAATTGCGCCTTTTTTCAGACGGAGAAATTAACGAAGGAGTTGGCGCTGGCAACGCAAAAGTGCGAACAACTCGAAGTGGAAGTGGTTAGAATTACTGGAGAATTAAAAGAAGAGAAGAAATTGAGGAGTAATGTCCAGGAGACGTTATCTAAAAAGATTGAGGATTTGGAGAACCAACTCAAGGATGTAAGTCGACACTTCATTATTCCAAACTTTCGTTTTTGTTTTAAACAGTCGACCTCGATCCGCACGGAAAATAATTATTTTTTCTTTCCTGAATTTCCATTTTTTACGCTTTCAAAATCCATAATTTTGCTTTTCCTATTATAATCAATAATTAATTATAAATAGTGATTAATTCCCCAAAAAATTGTAGAGTAAAATGTCGATCTCAATAAAATTTTAATAAAAAAAATTCCGCAAAAAAAAGTACTCATATATTTTAAATATTTTATTAATAAAAAATGAACGACTTGAATCACTTGTCCAGATGTCAGCGGAGAAAATAAACCTCCGAAAGCAGCTGAAGGGTAAAGAGATGGAGCTGAAGGACGTCCTGGAGGTGGTGAAGCAGTCCAACACTCATAGTCTCGATTTTGAAAAACTAGCGGACGTGTCACATGTGAAAGCAGAGGCTATTCAACTGGCAGAGGAGCGAGACGAGTTGAAGACCAAGTTGAGTGAGGTTGAGGGGGCCCATCAGCTCCTGGAGGAGCACACGAAGGTCATTAATGAGGAGGTGGCAGCCCTCAGTGAACAGTGCAAGATCGCCGAGAAGGAGAAGAAAGAGGCTGAGACTCGTCTCGAGGTGCTCTCCAACTTCTTCAAGGAGAAGGAGGCAGAGAGGCAGAAGGAGGAGGCCGCCTGGCTCCAGCAGCAGGGCGAAGTCTCCACTACAGTTGAGAGATTACAGACTATGCATAACGAAATATTGAGTTATAAACAGCAGATTGAATCACTCAAGAGAGAGATTCTTGACCAGGAGAGGGAGTACAAGAGTCAGATTACTAGTCTAGAAGCAAAGGCTCATGAACAATGGGTGACTATTTTTTATTCACTACGTTGATGCTTTTTTTGTTATGCTATTTTCTTTTCATTATTTTTTCAGTAGCATTTTTCCATTAATGAATTTCTTCCTATCGCTCTTATTATATGTCAAGATGAATTTAATTAATTCAATTCATCATTTAACTAATTCAATTAATTCAATTCATCTAATGTATTCATAATGGGAGAAATGAACATTAATTTCAATATACGTGCATAATCCTTTCGTTATGTTTAGTTATCTTTCTATTCAATTTTGAAAAAAGAAGATTTGAAATTCACGCCCGTTTCCCTTCGAGTTAGACTTCCAGAGCCTTCGATTCAACTTTCCTGAAAGCGATTAGCATTCGAGTTTTCATTCGAGTGCCATTCGAGACTCCCGATGCCTCTCTCCTATTATATAGGATTATATAGGATAGGATAGGATTCTAGTATTGTTATCTCCACTTTTTTTTTTCTTTTAATCACTCGGATCTATTTATATTTTATTTTTCCTCATCAATTCATTATTTATAATTGATTATTACTCATTACTATTGATTTGTTGTCATTGATTGATTATTTCCGTCGGATTTTCATTTTCCACTGCATTTCTTCAGGTGCTGGCACGCCAGAATGAACGTCGCCTCGAGGAATCCAAGTCTGAGTCGGCTCAACTGAGGAATCGACTGACTATCATAGAGAAAAATCTCAGTGACACAGAGTCTGATGGGAAATTACATCGTAAGTATTTAATAATTATTCAATAATTTATTTTCTATTTATTCAGCTAGTCATCGACGCTAGTCAAAAATAGTGACAATTTATTCAATAATTCTTTCTGTTGATGTAATAAATTCAAAAAATTTACATTCTTTCAATAGATCCCTCCTTTCGAAGAAAATATTGTTGTTCATAACTTTTTTGATGAATCTACGATCGAAAACGTTTACAAAGACCGTCTCGGAATTAAGAAAAAAAAAATTAGTCGTCAATTTTTTTTCATTTTCAAAGCATGTCCAAAAAGTAATCTATACCTCCATAAAAAAATGAATAATTTTTTTGTTATCCCCCTCCCCCCAAATAACTCCAAATTCATGAAATCCCATTTTACCAAAACTACTCCAAATCCTAAAAAAAATCCTTACTTCCACCTATGAATTAATTTAAAAACAGGAATGGAGTCTAATGGAGATCCAGCCGCTTCGCCCCTATTCCTAGGAGGAGAGGCATCGAGTTCTCCGATAATGTTCTCAGGCACGTCAGGCCCACCTCCTCTGCCCCCCTCCTACCTCTACGGGCCCCCGTTGCCGTACCTGCCGCCTCCGCTGCCGCCCCCTCCAGGTCTGCCTCCCTACGACGTCAGTCAGCGGCCGCCTCCCCTGGGGGGTCGCCTCGCCTCACCACCGCCAATGCCCCCTCTTCTCCCCCATTCGAGTAGATACGACGATCCGGACTCCCTCTCCCCCCCTCCCCGCTCGCCGCCTCTTTTGCCACACTTTAACCCTAGGAATTATCCCGGACCTTTCGGAAACGAAAGAATTCCCCCACCGTTACCGCCATCCTGGGGTGATGAACCACTGCCACCAGCTCGTAACACTGGTTTCCATCCCTTCCATCGGGATCACCGATTGCGCGACAAAGGTTTGTGGATGATGATGTCATGATGCATGAGATCTTCAGCTTCCTGCAACTCTAGGGATCTAGATGAATTGGGAATAGGAACGGACGATGATTTATTTTTGCATGCCTTTGTGGTAATGTGGAGGAGTTGTTTTTAAGTAATATCTCTGGATCTGAGGGAGGTAGAGGAAATTTGTGAAGGACTTTTCTGAAGAGAATTTTACAACAAGCGAAAAAGGTCCTCATGCAATTTTTCCTGTCGCCGCTTGGTTTCGAGATATTTTGAGAAAACTGGTTGAGGGTTTTGGGTTGTTGGACTCAGCGAGGTAGAAAGGGTTAAAATTGGCGCATTTTGTAGGAATAAAATGAGAGGACTGGAGAGGTCTCTAGAGATGGTGCATTATTTAGAAAGGTTTTTAAAAACGCCAGGTGGAAGCGCCGCCATCTTGAGAGGCTCTCCGAGTTGAACAAGATGGCGGCGTCTACGCATATCACCTACCTCGTATGTTTGAACATTTCTAAAAATTATTTATCCTCTCCAAATTGTTTCCAAAGTGTGCCATTCATTTCCGAGAAACTGAACTAATTTTTTAAGCTGTTCGGATTTTTTTAATCGCTTTTAATCATAAATTAAGGACAAAACTTGTCACTTGGAAAGATTTTATGAAGATATTTCCTGTAGATTTTTCTAATTAACGACAAAAAATTAATCATAAACTTTTGTATCTCCATCAGATTTCCAGATATAAAGAGAAAAATTCATTCCTGTCCACCTCCTGGTGATAAATTTCATCTTCTGCATTCATTTCTGTGTATTTTTTTTCTCTCTTATGATTGTTATTGCATGCAAGGACGCAAACGTTTCTCCAAAGTACGACAGTTTTGGAGTACCATGGAGGGAAACATAAATCATGCCACGTCAAATTCGTCCCTTCATACAATAAATAACAATGATGATTGACGGATTTAGCGACAGGTCAATAAAAATTTTTATGGGCTTCATGCCAAGGCTAGAATGGATTTTCCAACTAAATTGCTAGTCGTAACTTGGGTAGAACCGCTTCGCACATTCTCCAAGTAACAGGGGTAGGTGGGGCAAAATGGGAACGTGTACATTTTCTAAAATTCTAATGAACTCAATCAATAATTAGGTGTTTTTTACGAAGTATATATTGTTTTTCTTTGAGGCAATTCTGAGAAATTGTAAAGTTCCCCATTTTTCCCCATGTCCCCTAATAATCCGTGCAAATGATAAAATGACGATTTTTAATTTCAGGTTCTTTACATTCGTCAGGAGAATCGTTGGATAAATCACATCATAGTGGGAAAGTCTAGGTCTCCTCATTATTTTATAAACACCTTTTTTTTCTTCTAAATTAAATGTCAGCTGTGTAATGATTCCGTGTACAGTAACAGGAATAGAAAGCAGATAACAAAAAATCAAAGGATCGAGCAATTTTCATAATTTGTCTGATAACTATTATTTATACTGTGAATTATTGTATTTTTTAAATGTAAAACGCATCTTGTCTCCAATGACTTCAGGATGATTTGTGTTGTTTCAATCATGTGAATGAAGGTTTTTGTAAGATAATCACGATTGATTGAGCAAATTGATGATAATAAAATGATTTGTTATGCATACTGTACGTAATACTGTTACAAATGAATAAATTGTAATTTATTATTAAATAATGTGGGATATATTTTTGTTTTGTTGACGAAAAGGAAACGAAACGAGTTGAAAGGTGACTATTATGTTCTTCAGTTCATAAAAACCAGGCGGAGGCCGCCATTTTGAAAACCTCTCGACAGAACAAAATGGCGGCTTCTAACCTTTCTGACACAGAAAATTGCTAATATTTTGAATTACAACAAAATACGTATTATGTGCGAGAGCCGATACACGGCATCCCTCTTGAGAAGCTGTTGTGTACTTGCCTTAAATGTCTCCTCTTTCCCCTTCTTACCTCGCCGTAGTCCGCCATCTTGCATCACGT